>PVKY010006628.1:0-15708 GCA_004027775.1 Bradypus variegatus
AGCTGGAGAGGTCAGGAAAGCCTCACCGAGAAGGTGGAATGTGATCCAGTCTTCAAGGTTGGTGAGAAGTCGGTTCATAGAGAGAAGTGCATTCTAGGCCGAGGGAACAGAGTAAACAAAAAAGTGGCAAAAGAGGAAAAGAGCAAAACCTGTTCATAAGACAGTAAGTGAACTAGTTTGCTGAGATGGGTAGGGATGGGGTACCGAACAGGGACAAGAGATGAGATAAGAAGGCGATGTTGGGCCAGATGATGGGAGTTGTAGAGGAATGCCACAATCCAGGGGGCACTTTTAATTGCTTCAGTGACTGAGGGGTGTAGCTGACACTGAGTAGATGAAAGCCAGAAATGCAAGACATTCCTATGCAAGATAGGTACATATCATAAAGAATGGTTTCTTATTGCTGCATAACAAACCATCCCAAAACCTAGTGGATTAAGGCAGCAACAATTATACCTCTCATGCTTCTGTGGGTTGTCTGGCTGTTCTGCCGCTGGGCTCACCAGGGCTCACGCTGGGCTCACTGTGGCTGTATTCAGCTGACAGGTCTACTGGGGGCTGGGATCTCTCTCCATGGATTTTTCATACTGGGCCTCTTCATAGCCTGGTAGTCCTGGGCTTCCAAGAAGCTAAGAGCAGAAGCTGCAAAGCCTCTGGAGACCTAGACTCCAGAACTTGCTCAAGTTTACTTCTTCCTCATTCTGTTGGTCTAAGCCAGTTAAGGGGCAGCCCAGATCCAAAGGGTGGAGAAATAGACTCCACCTTTTAATGGGTGGGCCACCACTGTCACAGTGTAAAGGAACATGGACACAGAGGCATGATTCACTGGGGATCATTATTATAACAAATTACCACACTTCTCTAATCTTGTTTATTCATTATCACAAGTTACAGTCCTCTGAATACTTCTTTATGTAGCAGTTCCTGAATATTTGCACATCAAGCATTAAAATTTATATGTTAAATGTTATTATAAATTACTTTCCTTTTATTCCTCCTTTTATGACACTTAGGAATATGTATATAATATAAATATATGTATGTATACATGTGTGTGTACATGTGTGTGTATATAGTTTTGTATGCCCTGGATTTGAGGCATCCAGGAGACCAGAGGGAAGAGACTGAAGGGACCCAAGAGAGAACTGACAAGTGCGTGAGCACCAGAGGGGATAGAGGGGAAGGAAAGGAAAGAATAAATGTCAGACACCCTGGGAAGGAGAGGCCTATAAGACTGTGGTTGACTGACTGTGATGGAAGCCAGGGCTGCTAAGGGAGAGGACATCCCACGCTCTGAGCTTTTCCTCTTTGTCAACAAAGCAATGCATCTTAGAACACGACAAGGAAAAACATTGGCTCCTAATCTTCCCAGGGAGCCACCTGCTTGTCATTCCTTGAATGAGTCTGTCCCCAGGAACACCTCCAAATTGCTGAGGGCACCACTATAGGACAGGAGGGCTGGGGCATCTCAGAGGGCAGTGAGGGGTGTGGGCTGCCTGGAACTGCAGGCAGGGAGGCAGGGCTTGGACACCCCCAACCCACCAGGAAGGCCCTGACCCTTTCTCTCCTGTGCTTGGTCCCCAAGTACAACCCCCTTAACCTCACAGCATTGGACTGGTCCCTGCTGAGCAAGAAGGAGTGTCTGAACTATGGTGGGCGCCTGCTCGGGAATTCCTGCCAGTTCATCCCAGACCTCGCACTCATGTCCTTCATCCTTTTCTTCGGGACATACTCCATGACCCTGACCCTGAAGAAGTTCAAATTCAGCCGCTATTTCCCTACCAAGGTAAGCTCACCCTACAGTTAGGAGGGGACCTACAAACAGACCAGAAGGAAGGTACCCACTGAGACTCCCCAAGAAGATTCCAATCCACTGACTGGGATGACACCACATCAACACCAGCCCACTGAGATTTTCCAAGTTCCTGTTGTTGCAAAGAAAGTCAATCACAGAGTAGAAGATATTTACAACACCTATGGCTACAAAAGGTCATATATGATAAAGAGAAAAGCAGACAACCCAATAGAAAATGTGCCAGAGATTTAAACGGTCACCTCAAGAGGAGAGTCAAACGGCTGTACTGAGCATGATGGAGAATGAGCGATAGCCACAAAAGTTAATGGAGAGAGAAAGCAACGTTTATATTATTTGAAAGGACAAAAGCAACCCATAGAAGGATTTTGAAAACAACCATCCAAGATTGGGAATGAGGAAGGGGCAGCAGGTTTGGTGTAAGTAAGGTGAATCCTTATCAATAGATTATGCCTTAAATTAGTAAATCAAAGTATAGAAGTACAAGCTTATTATTTAACGACATGGAGGAACTGAAATCAAGCAAACATAAGTGGATATACCTAGAAGGTAGGCCAGAACAAGAAAGGGTGAGGTGGGGAACTTTGCTTTTCATTTTAAGCCTTTTTATGTGAGTTGGGTTTTTAATCAAATATATATTATTTTAATAATGATTTTAAAGGGTAGTAAGGGATACAGGAAAATAATTCAATGGGCTGTCACCTCCCCTGCCGTTCCTAACTTCTTTTCCAGTTGTTTTTCTGGAAATTTCTATCTCTGAATGGATTTTTAAAAGGTGGCAGGGTGAACAGCAGGACACCCTCCTCTGCCCTGAGATTTCTGGAGAGTAAGCTGGTGTGAAAGGGTTGGAAGGCACTGAATCAGAAATGGCTGGGAGGGGAGGTCCAGAACCTGGCCAAGAAAGGGCTTCCTGCAAACAGGGGAGCACAGGTCTGAGGACTTTTAGGGACTGTATTAGTTAAGTTCTCTAGGGAAATAGAATCAACAAGAGATATCTATAAATACAAGATTTTATAAAAGTGTCTCATGCAACTGTGGGTATGCCCGAATCCAAATTCCATAGGGCAGGCAGCAAACTGGCAACTCCAATGAAGGTGTGTGATGAACTCCTCAGGAAACACTTCACTGGCTAGATGAAGAAGTGAAGATCCTCTCCTTCTCTTCCTTAAAAGTCTTCAACTGATTGGATTAAATCCAGCTGATTGAATTCTCTCATTGCTGAAGACACACCCTTCGTTGAAATAATCAGTCACAGCTACAGTCAACTGACTGATGATTTAATAAACCAGGTTTCTGGTTTATTAATCAGCCACAAATGTCCTTGCAGTAATGGTTAGGCCAGTGCTTGCTTGACCAGACACCTGGGCACCATCACCTGGCCAAGCTGACACATGACCCTAACCATCACAGGGACGGTGGTCCGAGAGTAGCCAGGGGTCCCCAGTGGGATTGGGGGAGCCTCCCTCCTAGCCCAGGTGGGAGTACAGCAATCTGTCACATGTTTTTAGGAGTAAGAATTTCCTTCAGAGTTCAACTCTCTCCCTCACCACAACTTATAGGTGGCCCAGTTAAGTCTGTCCTACCAAAAATGCCTTTGGCAGTGGTTGCCCATGACCACGTGGATAATACCAACTCCCACTTCCACCACTGTGTGCCGAGCACCCTTCATATGTCACAGTTCACTTAGAACCACCAGGCAGGTGCTATCATTATCTCCATCTTTCTGGTGAGGAAACAGGCTCAGAGAGGTGATGCAGTTTCCCCAAGGTCACCCAGTTAGCAAGAGGCAGAGCCAGGGTCTGCTGAGTTCAAAGACCAAGTTCTTAACCATTTTCCTCTCTCCTGCCTTAGGACTGGGTCTGCCTTGAGCTGGGTGGGTGCTTTGCCCACTTCCTTATCTCCTTTCCGCAGGTCCGGGCCTTGGTGGCTGACTTCTCTATCATCTTCTCCATCCTGCTGTTCTGTGGGATCGATGCCTGCTTTGGCCTGGAAACCCCCAAGCTGCACGTGCCCAGCATCATCAAGGTTTGCCCCTCACCCCAGTACCGTGAGCTCCCTCTACCTGCCCAACAGTGGCAGGGCCTTTCCCCTCAGCACTGATCAAGCTTTCTTCTCCTCTCAGCCAAGAGCCCTCAGTGATCCTCTGTGTATGCTTCCAGGGGCACAGTCCCAGATCTACGTACAAGGGCAGGGGAGGGAAGTCAAGGGGTACCCCACCCCACCTCCCACATCCCCAATAACTTCCTAAAACCTGGAAATGGTGCAACGGGACATGATCACAATGAAATCTTGCTATGTGGTCTTGGGATAAGGAAGGTGCTTGGATCCACCCTTTGACCCTGCTGAATCCCCTTCCTTCCACGTGGGGGCCTCCAAGTCCCTGGCAGATGGTGGTCTACAGGCCGGGCCAACTGGGATCTGCTGAAAACCAGCTCTTGGCACAATGGTTCTTCTTCTCCAAGCTGGCCCTGGACCAGCATCACATCATCCCCTGGGAACTTGTTAGTAACACAAGTTCTCAGCCCTGCCCCAACCCTATGGAATCACAAACTGAGGGGTGGGGGGGTGGGGGGGGCAGTGGCAGTCTGTGCTTTACAGCCTTCCAGGTGATTCTGAGTCAGGCTTTAGTTTGAGAACCACTGCCTCAGGTACTACCTGTTAGTCCAAAGTCATTGCCATTTCCTTGTAGCTAAGTCCCCACAAGGAGTGCCCACCATGTAAACCGGGGTGGGGGTGTCCAGGTTCTAGAACCCACCCTCCCTGCCTTTGTGGCCTTGAGATATTATTTCAGGGTTTACCTGAAGTAGCTTATGTTTCATACAACTAGTGTTGGTCATTAAAATTAAAGCTCCTCCCAGCTCCTGCGCAGATAGTACCTTATTCTCAAAATGCAGGTCTGAATTGACGGAAATCTTCAGCGCTTTACAGACAATTCTAATGCTCCACAGACAGGTGACTCAGAGGACTCAGAGGAGAGGCAGAAGCGAAAGGTGGTCCATGGAAGTTCTTCTTCCTTAATAGGCCTCATTTCTGCTCTTTGTTATTTTGCAATTAGGGGCTACAGCTCTCTCTCCAGCCACAGCCTGGCTCCTCATCTCCCTACTTCCCAGCTAATCCCAGCACTGCTGAAGCACATTATTTCCCTATCCTGCAAACACCCCCTGTGTTCCTTCTCCTTCCCATCTGGCCTGCCTCCTTGGTCTCTTTAAAGTTGCAGGTGCCTAATAGCTCCGAGGGGAGAAATGGCAGGCAGGGCAGAGAGGGGCCCCTGGGCCGGCCAGCGGCCCGGCCGTGGGAGAGCAGACAGGGTGCCTCTCCTTTGCTCCTGCTCAGCCCACGCGGCCTGACCGCGGCTGGTTGGTGGCCCCCTTTGGGCAGAACCCATGGTGGGTGTACCCGGCCAGCATACTGCCCGCCTTGCTGGTGACCATCCTGATCTTCATGGACCAGCAGATCACGGCCGTCATCGTCAACCGGAAGGAGAACAAGCTGCGGGTAAGCCTCTGTCTTCCCACAACGTCAGGAGGAGCGGGGAGGGAGATGACGCTTCTGTCAATATTTTGGGCCATTTGTGAAGGAAAACATGAGTCCAGAAGACTAGATTTCCACTTGATGTGTGTTTGGGGGGTGGGGGAATGTGGCTTCTAGGTGCAAGTAAAGCCAGCAGGGCCAGCGTGATTTCATCCGAAAGTCAGAGGGTCCAGAGGAGCCCAGGGTTGGGTACTGGGCACAGCCCTTGCCTCTCCCTAAGTGACCCTCCAGCTCTGTGCCTCCTGGCAGTGAGTCTGGGAGTCTGAGCAGATCCTGACAGGGGTGTGGACCCAGAGCTTCCTCAGCCCTCCTGGGCCCTGCCACTCCCTCCCAGCCCCTGGGTCTGAAGAGGGTCAGGCTCCCCCTCCCCAGTCCGGAAGACTCTGTGCCAGGTCTAGGGCCTGTCCCAGCTGGGGCCCTTCACTCAGCAGCTGCAGAGACACCACAGCCACCAGGTGAAAGCCCTTCACCCCAAGGACCTCTCTGAGCCAGAGCAAACCCCTCCTCCTCACCTGTGTGCCCCCACCCCATCCTTTCAGACAAGGTGCAGCTGAAGCTGCCTGTGGGGTGGGTGAAGCACGTGCATCATGGAACCCCTCACTAGGGGGCGCCTCAGTGTGACGCACCCCTCAGGGCACCTTTTGGAAGGCAAGGGGAGCCCTTGACCAGGTTCCACAATATGGCTGCCCTGGGGAGGCTTCTGCCCCACCCATGGGCTCCCCAGACACCCTGCCCCTCCACCGCCCTGCAGAAGGCTGCCGGCTACCACCTGGACCTGTTCTGGGTGGGCATCCTCATGGCCCTGTGCTCCTTCATGGGGCTGCCCTGGTACGTGGCAGCCACCGTCATCTCCATCGCCCACATCGACAGCCTCAAAATGGAGACGGAAACCAGCGCCCCCGGGGAGCAGCCCCAGTTCCTGGGGGTGAGGTAGGAAGGCCGGGGCTCCCTGGGGGCCAGAACTGGTCAGGTCGGGGGTGGGCAGGCCAGCTTTTCTTGTCATCCTCAGACAGCCCAGGGACCACAGGGTTGGGAGTGGGGGAGAGGGGGATGAAAACTCAGCTCTTCGTGGTGCTTTTTTATTAGTGGACTCCAAGGAGCACTGGTGGTGTTACCTCTGTCCCTGCCACACACACACATGCACAGCACTGGTGATGTGCCCTCTGTCCCTGCCACACACACACATGCACAGCACTGGTGGTGTGCCCCTCTGTCCCTGCCACACACACACATGCACAGCACTGGTGGTGTGCCCCTCTGTCCCTGCCACACACACACACATGCACACAGGAGCCCTGGACTCTCACCCTCACCTGATAAGGCCACCCAAGACCCTTTCCAACCTGCCGCCTTGTCTTCTCCTCAAGTCCCTCCATGCCCATAGTCCCCAAAAGCCCTCCTGGGAGATCAGGTCCTGCTCAATCTCCATTCCTCCAGAAAGCCTCCTGGAGGCACCCTACAACCTGGCCGTGGCTCATGGCCTGTCACTTCTACTCATTCATTTGGTTCCTTCCACACTCCATGTCAGCCCCCCAACCTGTTTCAGGCAGAGAAGTGTGTCTTCCACCTCTTAGGGCCACCAGAGTGAGCCCACAACACACACTAGCCTTCTCATAAGTGGCTGTTGTAGGAGCTGCTCTGCACTGCCATGTGGGGTACCCCCCAAGAGAGGCTTCTCCCCCAGGCTGCAGGGCTCCTGACTGGTCAGGGCAGTGTCCCCTCCCAGAGCCCCCGGCCAGGATGGCTGGGCCTGAGCATCCTGCTCCGGAGCCCTGAGCTCCAACCTGGGCTATGGCTGCATCTGGGCACTCGGGAAAACACATCCCTTCCCTTTGGCCCCCAGTACCTGCCCTGACAGCCAGCCAGGCCCATTTCCGCATCCCCATGGCTGCCTGTCCTGAATCCTCATTAGCATGTCCCACAACAGGGGGGCTCAAGGATAATAAGCACTTTAAGTCACATTTAATCCTCACAACAAGCCCATGAGGTAGGTAGCTCATGACACTTAGGTACTTGCCTGATGCCACATGACTCGTAGGTGGCAGAGCCAGGATTCAAGCCAACGCCTTCTGGCTCGAGCACCCAGCTATCAGCCATGACACTGAATAGCCTCACATGCACCCCTACAAAATGCCCAGGCCTCCATCAGGAGCTCCCTGTCTGGGTCAGTTGGGCTGCCCTAAGGACAGTGGGTTTACTGGAAGCGACAAGACAGAGATCCTGACACAGAAGCCCCTGAGGCCAGGAGCCCTCAAGGTGGGCAGGAAGGGCTGGGAATGGCCATCCAACACCTCTCAGCTCACCTCGTACCCGTGCCTGTCTCTGCCAGGGAACAGAGAGTGACCGGCATCATCGTCTTCATCCTGACGGGGATCTCTGTCTTCCTGGCTCCCATCCTGAAGGTGAGGCCCTGCACCTTCCCCCAGTACCCCACCTGCCTCCCAGGCCTTCCACCTGAGAAAGCACAGCTGGGGCCTCAGGGGTGGGCAAAGGGCCCACCCACAGCCAGGGGGCTTATTAGGCCAACAGGATATTTTGCCTCCATCATCGTTTTCTGTAATGGTGCATCATTCATTATCATTGCCAAGCAATCCTCACTGCTCTCTCCCACCCCCTTCAATCTGCCCTCACCTTTCTGGAGGACACATTTCACTCAGAGAGTTCTGGCAAGATCTTTCTCTTGCTGAGGTCAGGAGTTTTCTGAGCTGGGTGTGGTGCCACTTTATTGTGGTTTATGGCTCGCTAGAGGCCTCCTTGCTCACCCATCTTCTGAGGATTAAAACTTGCAGGGGGGACACTTCTCTAGCTGTTTCTTGGGACATGTTCTCTGCTCCTCTGTCTTACATGTCTTAGGCACAGAAGTAACTTTTTTCCACACAATTTGAAGTTCCTCTTGCCATGTCCCCCAGACCAGCTGGGAGAGACAGGATCAAGTGGGGGTACCTTCAAAGCATGAATCCCCCAGAATGGTCTCTTTCTGGTCACCTAGAGAGGGTTCCAACCAGGTTTCCATGTCTCCACTCCAGCCACTCACCAATCAGTCGCTCTTTCCTGTGATTGATGCCTGTAAGAGACTTTCCTTTTTTGGATTAAGCTTACCTGTGGTTGTCCCAACCTTTGGCAGATAGTTTCCCCATTTGAATAACTCAAAATGACTTATTCAGGTGTGACATTGTAAAAACCAAAGAAAAAAGAACTTTGATACTAATTGATTTATTTACAATGGAAACTACTTATGGCTTGAGCACCCTGGAACAGTTTGAGGTGGGGTATTTTTTTGTTTTTTTTTAATTCCTATTTTATTGAGATATAATCATATACCATACAATCATCCAAAGTGTACAGATGATCACAGTACCATCATATAGTTCTGCAGTCATTACCACAATATTTGAACACTTTCATTACACCAAAAAAAAACAATAAAAATTAAAGTAAAAAAGAACACTCAAAACATCCCACCCATCCCCAACCTCCCTATTATTCCTTTAAATTTTGTCCCCATTTTTCTAGTCATTTGTCCATATACTGGATAAAGGGAGTGTGAGCCACAAGGTTTTCACAATCACACGGTCACACTGTGTAAGCTGCATAGTTATACAATCCTTTTCAAGAGTCAAGGTCAACAGTTTCAGGTATTTTCTCCTAGCTGTTCCAATACACTAAAAACTAAAAAGGGATATCTATATAATGCAGAAGAATATAACCTCCAGAATGACCTCTTGACTCCATTTGAAATCTCTCAGCCACTGAAACTTGATTTCCTTTCTCTTCCCCCTTTTGGTCAAGAAGGCTTTCTCAATCCCTTGATGCTGGGACCAGGTTCATCCCTGGGAGTCATATCCTACATTGCCAAGGAGATTTACAACCCTGGGAGTCAGATCCCACGTAGGGTGGAGGGCAGTGAGTTTACCTACAGAGTTGGCTTAGAGACAGAGGTGAGGTTGGGTATTTTTGAAGGGATATTTCCATTGCACAGAAAATAAATTACACTCAGGTGGACAGGCATTTTGTTCCAAGTTTATGTCAAGTGACTAAGGAATATTTACTTTTGTGGAGAGGATTCCAAAGACCATTGTGCATGTCAATCCTGATACTGTTTAACAGACATGTATTTGCGTAAGAAAAACTATAATCTAAGAACAATGTACTTTAGGGGGCAAAAGTTCCTATAAACCCTTGGCAGATAGTGGTGTCTTTGGCAGTGGTTAGGGAAGCAGACCTTGTGCAAGCCCAGGCCCTCTGAATGCATTCAGCAATTCAACCCTTTCACGCCAGCTCTTATCCATAGTTGAACAGAACACAAAGCAGTTAGAAAATTGTACTGCAGTTTCCACTATTCTGTTTCATTTACAATGTGATCAGTTATTTTATGCACACATGCATTATATTATGAGAACACATGTTTTAGGCTTTTTACACTCACGTTTGACATAGCTGATTTTAGTAAAAAATTTTTTTGCTCTCATACGTCTATCTTCTTAAGATGGATAGCGTGGCCAGTATACTTAAAATAATTGAAATAAAAACAGTAATATGCATAAGGTTTGACATTGCCAAAGCCTTTGATAATCATCCTTCAAATGATTGTAGTTATATTGCCCGTTCTTGGGTGATATGTTATTGTTCTTCATTTTGAGCAAAAATGGAAATTCCCTCTGCTGCAGTTCTTGGTGCAAATGTTGTAACTTTTCCAGTTGTAGGCTGTATTTCCATATTAATTTATGCATTTTTAAATGGGCTCTGTAAATATGGTAAGATGTTGGATATGGGGAAATGTTAATGTTTGTTCTATGTGTCATGGAAAAATTTTCATGGATCCACATGGCTGTGGATGCTCTGATGTTGTCTCTGCATTGTCACAAAAGGATTTGGAAAATCTGCCTGCCTTTTACAGTAAGAGTGGAAGAGATCTCATGACATTTTAATTAACCACCATTTAATCTATTTGATGATAAATTTGATAGCAGGGCAGACCCATCTGGATTTTTATTGGCTATATGATTTAGCATTTCTGATTTGATTGTATCACAGTATATACCTTTTTATAAAGATAGGTTTTCAAAAGTGTTATGTAATTAAAGCATTGTCACCAGCTGACACCAGTACTAAATATTGGATTGATTTTAGGGTGAAGGAAAGACATTTTCATGACTTTGGTATAGCCAATTTGAGAAACATATCACAATCCAGAGCTGAGGTCCTAGTATTTATTTCCAGTCAAGAGAATTTTTCCGTAAATCTCATTTAACTTTTTGAAAGTATAAATTTGCCCATCTGTCAAATTAGGGAACTTGGGGAACTTGGGGAGATGTCTTCAAGCCCATACTTTAGTTGAAATCTTTCATTCTTGTTTATGTAGCCAACAGGAAAGAGGTGCTTCTTATGCTACTAATTTTAGATGGTGCAAATTGGATTCTAGCTACTAGTGTTTCTGTTTTTGATAATGGTTCTATATCAGTTATTAAACCACACCTGTTATGTACAAATTCCTCCAGTCCAGTGTGTCTCAAATTTTAATATAAATAAAAATCACTTGAGGGCCTTGATAATTGAAAAATTACGGATAATTTGCAACTCAAAAGGTCTGGGGTGGGGTCCCAAATTCTGCATTTTTAACAAGCTCTTGGGCAAAGCCAATGTTGCTGGTCCAAGGACCACACTTAGAGTAGCAAGGAGCTAAATCCATTTGCTCTTTCTAAATACCAACGGATGGTTCCACTGACATTCCACACAGCGAGTTTGTTGTTAGAGGATGACTCATAATCTTCAGTCCTTCTATTACTTATTTGAAAATATTTGATTATCTTGTCAAATGAGGGTACTGGGGCATAAAGTGGGCATGATTTTGATGGATGACGCTAATGACTTCCACACCCAGCTCTACAGACCCCCAATCCATTCCAAGGTCCTGGGGCTCTGTGTTCTGCCTCAGAGGAACCCTTAACAACGCTAGTAGCTTCCCCTCTGGGCCCCAGGCCATTCTTGTGGTCTGATCCTTGAACAGATACGGGTAGGCCATGGTGACCTTATTATTGTGGGGCCACTGCTTTAAATGGCCACATAAAGCTGACAACTAGCGGCACCTTTTACTGCTTTACTGTACCATTAATATTTGAAAAGAGCCTTTCCCTGGGGATTCAAGGAAGATTTATACTGATTAAGATTTGTACGATACTAGAATTCTAGATCATGAAAGGACTGAAGACGATGTCCTAGGCTTGATAAGAAGGCGACTTTATGACTAGTTACTGGTAAATACAAATTATCTAAGACTTACTCCTGTTCTCCTGTTTGACATGGGCTTCATGCTTATTAGAGTAAAAGGGAAGTTTTTCAGTCATCTTAAATTTGTGCTATTATAGATTATAGCTGAGTTTTTTAACTTATTATTTTACTTTTCTCTCAGTTTTTCCCATACTTTCAAGGTGATTAGGACAGTATTGTTCAATGAAATTTTTATCTTGTTTCATAATTAGGCAAAAATCTCATAAGCCATATAGAAGGGGAGTGATTTAATGGCCCTATATCTACTTTTAGAGCAAAGTCTTAGAGTGAATTTACAACATATAGGTCCAAATCATGCTTTGTGTTAAAAAAAAATGAACGTGTTCTAATATATCTTTAAAGGAAATCCTGTTTATTTAGTTGGGTGTACTGACATTCTGAAATGGCATCTAAAAGTCGGGCACCCCATGTTGGCCTAGTAATTTGTGTTCTCCAAAGGGTTCTGACACAGCAAGCCCGCCGGCAAGGGAAAGCAGCCTTTGCTCATCGCGGCCAGCCAAGGGTCCAGATAAAGGAAAGGGTAAAAGAGCACAAAAATAGCCTAGACCTTGGGGAAATGCTCCAAGAGACTTTTAAAGATTTGTAATGATGATTGTACAACAGTGTGAATGGTATAGTTACATTATTGTAAAAGCAAACTACTTGTATGTTTAGAAGGAAGGGTACCCACCAAAACTTTCCTGGTAAGTGGGCCAGCAATGGGTAGTACATCCACTTCTGTCTGCTTCTCTTCTTCTGAGTGTGTTTGATGGATGGTTTTTATTAAGTGTCCTCAGTATTCCCTGCTGATGTCGGCTGGCCCACTAAAGGTCCCAAGCTCCCACTGAGCCCTTACTCTAAGCAGCACCTTCAGCTGGGGCTGGAGGTAGGCAGGAACTTCACTCTTCCACTTTCCAGAAGTTGTGTCTTCAGCCAGGCCACAGGGATCCTGCAGGGCCAAAGGGGTCGGGCCAGGAGAGTAGCTGCACGCTGGGCTAGCTACCCCAGCTAGAGCCCCAGCGACCTCCTGCCTCCCCCATCAACACTCTGGCTCCAGATCTGTACTCAGACCCTCAGCTTCTCCAAACATCCAGCTCCTCCACCCCATGGGCAAAGCCAGGGCCGGGCCAGGCTGCCTCTTTGGGTTGGCAGACACTGTTAGCCAGAGCAGGGCATCTGCAAGCAGAAGCCGCAGTCCACAGCTCTGCTTGCTTCCATGCCTCTCATTTCAGTTCATCCCCATGCCCGTGCTGTACGGAGTCTTCCTCTACATGGGTGTGGCCTCCCTCAACGGCATCCAGGTAAAGCTCCCTTCCCCAGGTGATCTGAGCCGAGTCAGCATTGCATGTCTGGTTCCAGCTCACCAAGACCCCAGATGCTCACTTTTCTAGTTCAACCAAAGAATATTAGTAACAATAATAATACTGCCATTTACTATGTGCCAGGCAAAATAATTTATGTAGGTGCTTTACAGGTATATTTACATAATCATCCCATGAAATAGGTCCTCCCTTCCCTATTTTACTGATGAGGAAACTGAGACTCAGTATTCAAAACCCAGATCTGGTGGACTCCAATAAGCATATCACGATACCTCCTCTCTCTTGCTTAAGACAGTTCCCACAGAAGAAAACATTTAGTTTCGTTTTGTTTGTATATTTACCAGGATACCCTAGGATGGCTTGGACACTTGGGTTGCAATGCAGTTGTGTTTTCCTTGAATGTGGACAGTGTTCATTTGTACCCTCACCCACTTCATGTCCCCCTAGCACCTCCAGCCCCCTCCTGTGTGCCCTCAAAGCCTGACCTGGGGTCTCCTGTACCGGACCCTATCGAGGTGCCCCTCCCCCTGCCTCAGGCCCCAGCGGGCCCAGAGGCCGCGGCTGCCTGACTGAAGCCCCCCACCCCTTCCTCGGCCAGTTCTGGGAACGCTGCAAGCTCTTCCTGATGCCAGCCAAGCACCAGCCGGACCACGCCTTCTTGCGGCACGTGCCCCTGCGCCGGGTCCACCTCTTCACCCTGGTGCAGGGCCTCTGCCTG
Source organism: Bradypus variegatus (assembly GCA_004027775.1). Lineage (NCBI taxonomy): Eukaryota > Metazoa > Chordata > Mammalia > Pilosa > Bradypodidae > Bradypus > Bradypus variegatus. The sequence continues at coordinate 13,652 of PVKY010006628.1, forward strand.
GCTGTGCTCTGGATCCTCAAGTCCACGGTGGCCGCCATCATCTTTCCCGTCATGGTAGGTGGGCCTGGCCTTCCCATTCCCCTGTGCAGATTTGGCCTGGGAGGCACTGGGAGGCCCAAGCGGCCCAGCAGCTCCCCACCCCATCCACCCCCTGCCTTTTCCTCAGCAACCAGGGGCAGGCACAGAACAGGATTTGAGCTGTGAGTCCAGGCCTCGGAAATGGAGAGGAGGGGGGCAGCAGGGATGTCTGTGTGGTGGGCAGACTGTGCTGTGACACTCCCACTCCCCCCAGGCCCCAGCCTCTAGCTAAGGTTGGGGCAGTTCAGCGATAACGCGAAAGCCACCGAACCTCAGCCAGGACCTCGAGTTTCCACTGCTACAGTTCAAACCAAACTCAGAAATAGATCTGTACCAAGTATAAATCTTTTCATCTTTCAAAATAACCAAAACAAATTGAAGGAGGGAGGGAGGGAAGAAGGAAGGGGGGGAGGGAAATGAAAGAGAGGAAAGCAGGGAGGAAAGAAGGATGGAAGGGAGGAAAAAAAGAACTAGGATCTTCAAGACTCAATGATAGTAACAACATTTACAGGAGTTCTCTAATACCATTGCAAGTATTATATGTTTTAAATTATTCCAAAAATATAAAGTGAAAAGACAAAAAAGCCAACAACAGGAAGCGTCAGTCTCCTAGATGACTCCCCTGGAGGGAAGTGGCCTTGGCTGGTGCCAGGGCCTGGAGCTCATGTACGGGGGGAAGGCCCTGTGTGGGCTGCAAAGCTGGAGGCAGGAGTTGGATTAGGGACCTGAGGGAGGACAAACGGGTGGAACTCAAAAGTCAGTGGTTCCTGAGCCAGGCTATTCAGAATCACTTCAGAGCTTTTTAGGACTACATAGGCTCAGGCTTCACTGAGAATGCAATCAGAATCTCTTGGGGAAATTTGGCGTGGGTATAAGTTATAGGTGAGCATAAATGAGCAGCCAGGGCTGCGAACCACTGCCCCAGGGAAGGGCTATGGATCCTCCAACACCGTCCTCCTGCATCAAATGGGAGATGAGATGGAAGCAGGGAGGGTGATGATAGTAACGGCTAGTTTTTACTGAGTGCTGTTTCATTTAGTCCCCATACCAACTCCTGAAGTACTATGACTAACTCCATTTTACGGATGAGAAACCTGAGGCTCGGAGAGGATGTGAGTGACCCAAGTCATACAACCAGGAAGGGGCAGAGCCAGGATCTGTTGAACTCCCCCATCCATTGATTTTTTTTTTTTAAATTTAATTTACATACAGTAAAATTCACTCTGTGGTTCTGTGAATGTTGACAAATGCATTCTACCAGCACAGTCATGATACGGGACAGTTCCATCACGCCCAAAATTCCTCATGTCACCCCTAAGTAGACAACCTCTCTCCCCATCCCTGTCCCTGGCAAACACTGCTTTGTTTTCAGAGCCAGGATTTTAAGAACCGAAGACTTTTTGCATCCAGAACTCTCCTTGCTCCCAAAAAGCAGTGTCATTTGAGGAGTCAAATCCAACTGAATGGGTTTTTCTCTCTGACTACTCCTTCCTGACTTACCATTTAGGGGCCAGTTCTTGATGGTGAAAGAGCAATATGTATAGCTAGCCATCCCGGGTCTGTTGACCTTATTAAAAAGTCAGCCACAAGTTAGAAAGCCCAAAGAGCACATTTTCCCCTTTGATTTGTTCATCCTGAACTGAATCAAATTTTCTAGACTTTCTTTTAAGAATTCCAAATATCCTAGTATACATTTCAGATGTTCAGCTTCATTAGCAGAGAGATGGCAGCTCTCAGAGTTGGGGCAGAGGGAAGGGAACAGTAAAGTAGTGGGTCTCTACATGTGGTCCTTGGTAACCTGATAGAAATGAAAATTCTCAGGCCCCAACCCAGACCTGCTGAATCAGAAACTGGGGATGAAGCCTGGCCTTCTGTTTTATAACAAGCCCTTCTAGTGATTCCAATGCAGGCTCAAATTTGAGCCACTGATTTAAAGAATATCCATCATTCTCCTGTCATAGTCCCCACCCTGCTTCCCC
>PVKY010006629.1:0-15694 GCA_004027775.1 Bradypus variegatus
GAGGTACACAATTACTGGCTTACTGTATCATCACACAGTTGTGCATTCATCACCATGATCAATTTTAGAATGTTTTCATTACTCCAGAATAAGAAATAAAAAGAAAAAAGAAAACCCAAAACATCCCATACCCCTTATCCCCATCTATTATTGAATTCTTGTATTGGTGTGGTACACTTGCTGTTGTTAATGAAAGAATACTAAGATATTACTATTAAAGATTAGTCCATAGTTTGCAATAGGTACATTTTCCCCATATACCCTTCTATTATTACTCCTTGTAATAATGTTGTACATTTGTTCTAGTTCATGAAAGAACTTTTTCATATTTGTACTATTAATCACAGTCATTGTCCATCACGAGATTCACTGTGCTACACATTCCCATGTTTCAAACTCCAGCTTTTTTTCTGGTGACATATATGACTGTAAACTTCCCCTTTCCACCACATTCACCCACAATTCAGCTCTATTAATTATATTCACAATAATGTGCTACTGTCATCTCTATCCATTTCCAAATGTTTAAGTTCGACCTAGTTAAACATTCTGCACATATTAAACAACTTCTCCCCGTTCTCCAGCTTCATTCGGTATCCTGGTAACCTATATTCTAGATTTTATGTCTATGAGTTTACATATTATAATTAGCTCATATTAGTGAGATCGTACACTCCTTTGTCCTTTTGTGTCTGACTTATTTCACTCCACATGATGTCCTCACGGTTCATCCACGCTGTCGCACGCTTCAGGACTTCATTCCTTTTTACTGCTGAGTAATAGTCCATGGTATGTTTAGACCGCATTTTGTTTATCCAATCATCTATGGATGGACAAGGGTTGTTCTCTTGGCTATTGCAAATAATGCTGCTCTGAACATGTCTGCACAGGTTTTTGGGTGGATGTAAGTTCTCCTTTCTCCTGGGTACGTACCTAGGGGTGGAATTGCTGGGTCAAGTGGTCACTCTGTGGTTTTCCATGTCGGCCATCGCATTGTGATTCCCACCAGCAGCGTCTGAGGTTCACACCTGACTTCCAACAGGTACTCTCGCAGTGGGGCTTTCTTGGCGATGCCTTCGGCCTGGTGGTGTCTGAGCCGCAGGGTCACAGCCGGGGGCTACGGAGGGAGGCTAGCGGGCGGGGGTCCCAGAGACCTCCCAGGAGACCTCTGGGATGCCCCTCCCCTTCCCCGCGCCCCCTCAAACCCCACCTGAGCCTCGGGCCCCAGGGAGCCTGTCCCTTTCTTGCCGTTTCCCAGGGCGGGTCACCGTGCTCGGTGCCTCAGTTTCCTCTTCTGTAAAATGGGAGTAACCCCATTTACCTCCAGCTAATGGAGAGTAATTGGAGGGAATGGAAATAAAGAAAATTTTTAAGAAAAAAATAAGAGATCCTTTCCTTGTTTTAATATTTCTGTCTTTTTCTCTCTTTTCGTTTTTAGTTCCCTTTTTCCGGTTCCTTTCCTCCCGTCTGTTCTTTGCCTGTCCCCTCCCTCTTGATTCCTTCTTTTCTTTCCTCTAAAACGCAAGCGCCCCGGGTCACTCTGCTCCTGCGGATCCCGGGGGGAAGGGCAGGTGGGGGCTGGAACCGACTCGCCGTCAGAAACAGGATTTGCAAGGCTGCTTTTCGGGGAAGGCTGGGCCCGCGGGTGCAGCCCCGGAGTACCCGCCCCGCCCAAGCGGCCCCGCGCTCCGGGCGCCGGCACAAAGGTGACGTCGGGGCGGCTCCCGCCCGCCTCGGCCCCGCTTCCCCGGGCTCCGGCACGTCTCCCATTGGCCGGCGTGTTCCCGGGGACGGGCTCTGGGCGGGGCTGCGGCGAGCCCGCCCTGCCGGCGCCGCCCCCGCCCCACCTCGGGTCGCCCAGTCGGAGCCAAGCAGCTCGCGGAGCGGAGCGGGTTCCCAGGTAGGGAGCCTTCTGGGGGGCGCACAGGAAGGGTGCGGGGGGGCCCGTCCCGAGATCCCGGGAGCCGCCGGGATGGGGCCTTGGCCACCTCTGCCCCCCCCCATCTCCCCCAGGTGCAGGGTCCCCTGGTTCGTCGGCAGGGGGCACCGGGCTGGTTTCTCCGGGCCCCCAGGAAATGCCCCGGTCGCCGAGGCCTGTTGGGGGGAGCCGGTTGCTCGTCCCCTGGGGAAGGGGTGGGTGTGGCAGCAGCAGGAGGGATTTGTGGCGGGCATCGGGCAGCGCTTCCCGCCAGGCCACCTGTTTTCTGCGTGCGGGGAAGGCTCCCTCCTCCCTCTCCCCCTCCTCTTCCCCCCTCTCTCCAGCACTTTCGCCTGTGGGCTGAGCGGGTATGGATGGGGTGACTCGTGGCGCGGGGGACGCAGGCCGGGGAGGTGGAGCCACCCCCAGCCGGGCCGTCCGCGCCAGCAGTGGGCCCCGTAGTGGGCCCCCGGCCAGGCCCCGTGGTGGGGGGGGGCGCGAGTAAGGGCGGGGGGAGCCGTGGTGGGAGGAAGCCGTCCAGGCGCCGCACAATTGGCCGCCTCCGGGGGAGGAGGAGCCTCGGGGCGCGCGGGCCGCGTGTGTTTGCGCGCGGATGGGGCGGGGCGGGGAGGGAGCCCAGGCCGACGCGGACTTCACCCGCCCCCGCGGGCCGCGCTGCCCGTCGAGTCTGGCAGGCCGGAAACGCAACCTTGTTTTCAGGTTTTTAAAAGGAAGCCTCAGAACCCCCTCGTTGTTCCAGGGTTGGAGTGGGTGTGTGTATGGAGAAGGGGGTCAGTCCGCCCCAGGCCAGGGTCTCCGTTCTCATAGTTGGGGGCGTCTCCTTGCAATTATTTGGGAGGCCGCTCGGAGCCTCAGTTTCCCCATCTGGAGGTTGGGGATATAATTTCCACTGGGTGTCTGGAGAAACGTTAGTTGTTGTCATTTTGAATTATTTATATATTCCTCGCGTCTCTCTGCGTCCGGTTCTGCGCCTCCAATTCGTTCTCCACTCTCAAGCCAGAGAGAACTTGGAAAAACACAGTTGGTTCAAATCAACCCCCGGCTCAGGAAAACCGGGGGGACGTCAGGGAACGGTGATGCCCAAGTTTTCACCGGGCTTTCGGTTGCTCCCCCCACCGCCCCTCACTCTTCTCCCTCCGCGCTCCGCCCCTGTCCCCTCTCCTTCCGGGCTTTGCCCCCGCGGGCCCCTCTCCCTGGTTTCCCCCCATCTTTGAAGTCATCCTTTAAGGCCCAGTTCGGCCGAGCTCTGCGCCCCCGAGGCCTTCCCGGTTCTCAGTACTGGTCCTTCTGATGGGCCGCCTCACCGCCCCTCCCTGGCCCGGGAGCCGCTCCAGGGCCAGGTCAGGGTCCTGTTCCCGGGCGGGGATCGTCGGTCTGGAGCCGAGCTGGGCCCCGCGGCGGGTCTGGGCTCCGGGGGCGTGGCCGAGGGCGGCTTCCAGCGGCCGGGAACGAGCTTGCATTGTCCGGCCACCAGCGGCCAGCCGAGTTGGCCAAGTCGGGAGATTGGGTTGGTGTCCCACGCGCGGGGGCCGTCTGGGAGGGCCGTAGTGTTCCAAAAGGCCCGCGCCCGATACTCGCACCCCTCCGGCGCCACTATTGTCTGTCGAGCTGTCCCTGCGCTCGGCCGGGGTCTGGCGCTGGCCGCACACCTGTGGATTGGGAGGCGCGCAGATGAGGAAACTGAGGCCTGAAGAGGTGAGGTCGCTTGCCCAGGGGTGGCAGAGGGAGCCAAGAGCAGAGACAGGGCTGCCACTCCGGTCTGGCGCCAAAGCCCCCAGAGACCTGTGGTTAGGGTTGCTTGGGGGGCTGCGGCAGACTGGTTAGGGAGGGGTTGGGGGGGGGCTTGGCCCGGGGTCCCCGGCGGCTTGGGGTGGGTGACGCCAGCAGCCGGGCGAGGCCACACCGGGCTGTTGATGGGTGGAGGCGGCGGAGCCAGGCGGCAGTTCCCGGGAGGCTGGTCCTCGGGTTTCCGGCCTCTTCCCAGCACTGCGGGGCCCCAGGGGGCGGGAGAGCACTTCCCGGCTGGGCGGGCCCGGGAGGGGGCTCAGGGCTGCGGGAGCCCCGGCCTGGTTGTTTGTCCTTTGGCGGCTGGTGCTATTGGCTCCGGGTCGGTGGCTGGCGGTGGGCTCGCCGGGGCCAGGCTGCCCTCTGCCTCTTCGGGCCCCCTCCCCTTGACTCCCAGTCCCCCTCCTCCCCCTCTTCCTCTTCGCACCCTCTACCCCTCCACCCCTCCTCTCAGTCTCCCTCCCCTGCCCCTCCTCTTTGCTCCACTCCTCTCTCCACCCCCTTCCCTCCCCCAGCCGACCCGGGTCTCCCCGGAACAAAGGAGGGGAGTGTGGCAGAGCCCCACCTCTCAGGCTCAGCCCCCCCATCTCCCCCATCCCGCCTGTGGCTTCCAGGGACCCTCTGTCCGGGGCAGCTGACCCACCCCTCCCCTGGACCTGCACCCTCAGTTCTGCCAGGCAGGGGCTCAGCTGGGCTGGGGGTGGGGCTGCCTCTCTGCCCAGTTTACAGGTGAGAATGGGGTTCACTAGGGTTAATTTTGTAACCCACCTAGACCCACCTCCACCCATTTCCCTTTCACCTCCCTACACTGGGTTCGTGTCCCCACCCTGCCACTGGCTGGGTCTTGAGCAAGCCACCTCCTGGCTGCTCCGAGGGGGCGGAGGGGGCGGTCCGAGCTCCACAGAAATGCAGAAAATCGCTTGCCCCGGACCTACTAAATCTGCATTTTAACCTGGTGATCCTGGATTAGACACATTAAAGCATGAGAAGCGCTGGCTTAACCCTTGCTGTGCCTCAGTTGCCTCGTCTGTAAAATGGGGCTAACAAAAGCGCCTCTTCTGTGTTGAATTGATGTGAGATTCATCGAAGAAATGCCAGTGGGCAATGGCCTCTGGGCAAGGGGTGAAAGAAAGTGAACCCCTCGCTGCCCACCCCCTCTGCTGATGGGTGTGGAGGCCCCTGCCTCCTGCAGCCCACTGTTGCCCTTTCCTTTAGTGAGGGCTAGTGTCTGTCCCACCTTCCCACCTGCCAGCTGTGGTCTGGCCCTGGGGCTGGGAAGAATCTCGACACAATGCCCAGCCATGGCCCGAAGCTCATGGAAGGCCCCAGACACCCCCATTTCGCAGAGTAGGTTTGGAGAAGGTCTGGCTTGGCTGAGAAGCTGCTCTTGCTGCCCCCTCTATCTGCCTGTCCTCAAGGAAGGGTTTGAAGCTACCAAGAATGGAGCCTTGTGGAGTGAACTGCATACTCATTCTCACTGAAGTGTGAAGGGCTGATAGCCCAGGCAAGGCTCCCCTCCCTAGAGTAAGTACCTGGGCACTCAGCTCCAGAGACCCATCTCCAGTGCGGTGGGCTTTTCAGGCAGGGCTGGGAGGGTGATTAACAGGGGCCCTCCAAGATTGGGTTCTGAGCCCCCCAGAATGGGGGTGGCTGGGGAGGAGTCAGAAGGCCAGAACCTTAGGACTAGCTGAACTCCTGGAATCTTCCGGCAACCTGCAGGGCCTGTGGAAAATTCCCAGGCTATTTTGGGCAGAGGCCCCTTTCTCTCCTGCCTTTTCAGGGGTTGGGGGTGGGGGGTGGAGGCAGGGCCCTGCTGACACACCCCTCCCTGGGGGCAGCTGGTGTGGGAATAGCTTCCTGCAGCCCTCCCTGCCGCTTCTGAGCCCCCTCCCCGGGCTGGGCACTTGTCAGATCATGGGTGAGCTGAGGGGGGTGGGGTGGAGGGTGGGAGTGGTCCTGGCCAGCTGCTCACCTCCAGCCCCCCACCCCTCCCTGCCCCCCCCTACCCCCTTCTGACATCTGCATATTTCCCTGGCTTTTCTATGAGCCCTGTGACCCTGGGCAAGTTACTGGAGCCTTTGTGTCTGTTTCCCCAGTGCTCAGATGGGGTTCAGATGAGTGAACCCCACTCAGATGAGCTGAGATGAGTGAGGTGCTCAGTGTGCTGCCCGGCCCCAGGGCTGTGTCTCCCACATGGGTCAGTTCCCTTGTCGCGCTGTCTGATTCCCTTGTTTCTTGCACACAGTGGGTGCAGCAATAACTATTGAATGGGGGTCTCAGGGACCCAGAGGGCAGGGCTGCGGTGGGCAATGTTCCTCAGGGCCCACACCCATCAAAGGCGTGTGCAGATGGACATGGATGCACCCGCCTGCGTGCCCGGACACCAACATGCGTGTGCAGAGACAGACTCACCTGCTTGCAGGTGTATGATGTGCGCACACACAGAGAGGGACATACCCATCTGCACACGTGCAAGACACTCGAGTACACACAGGCACACCGTGCACACAGCCCAGGAGCGTGACCTGCCTTGGATTGGCTTTGGTCTGCATTTGCTGCAGCCCAGAGGCCAATCCGCGAGCTTTTGGCACCTGCCTTCTCGCCACCGGCTGAGGGGAGTGAGGGGTTGCCCAGCCTGGGCACAGAGGGTGAGCCCTGATTGTTTCGGGGATGCTCCGAGTTCAGGCCTGTGAGTGGGACCAGGGCTGCTGCAGGCTTCCCCATCCATGTGCCCCCTGGGGCTGGGGTAGCACCAGGGGCCCCAGAGCTGGCCCCAGGGTGACTGGTTCCCCACTGTCCTGCTGTTGTCTTGGGAGCCAGCCTTGGAGCCAGCCATTCCCTCTGCCCCCTCCTCCTGGCTGGGCCTCCTAGTGGAGGGGCTGGCTCTGGTTGCCATGAGGGGCTGGCGGCTGGTGGCCAAGGCCCCTGGCATCTTTCCTCCTGTCTGAGTCACTTGTGCCCTCTGTGCCTCAGTTTCCCCCACCCTGATGTGAGTACGCATGTCCCCACATGCTCGGGCTCTGTGCATGCTGGCCAGGGGCTTCGGGTTCTGATGCTGGTTAGGAGCTATCTTTGGGTCATTCTCTGGCCTGTCTTCAAGACCCTGCTCTGTGCCATCCCCTGTCCTCGTGGCCCTGGGCTTCCGCTGGCACCTCTGAGGGAGCAGGTTTACTGGGGGCGTCGAGGGGGGCTGGGTTGGAGAAAGAGGGCCCGCAAATTGAGCCTGTTTCTTTAACCCAAGGGGAGGTGGGCTGAGACAGACAGACGGATGTGAAATGAGAAGACGTGTGCTGATGCATAATTGCCGAGCTGTACCCCATCATCTCCTGTCCCCACCCCCAGAACCCCCAGCCTCCTTGCTGGCCTTCAGCAATGCGTGGGCCCTTGCCAGCCTCAGGGCCTTTGCACAGGCTCCCCCCTGCTTCCCACTGCCAGATTGTTGGCTCTTTCCCCTTTAGAGTAGCACCCCCACCCTGATACCTTTTAATCCCATTCTATTTCTTGATAGCCCTTTTGGCAGTCTATAGTGATCTTGTTTGTTACCTGTTGATTCTCTGACTCCAAGTTCAGCTCTGTGGCCCCAGTACCATGAGCAGAGCCTGGAGCACCTGTTTGTTGAGTGACTTTATGATGGTGATTATAACAATAGCTGACAATTACTGTGCACTTGTTCTGGGTGGATGGGGTGCTAAGTGCTTAGCGTGTATTATTTCACTTCAACTTCAGAGCAACGGTGAATGGTAGGGACTGTTATAATCCCCATTTTCCAGATAAGGAAACCGAAGCCCAGAGAGGTTGAGTAACTTGCCTGGAATCAGACAGCTCACCAGTGGTAGGATTTGAAGTCAGATGTGCCAGACTCCAGAGGAAAAGAGGGTTGAAGGGGACAGGGCAGTTCCCTGCCTTTCCCTGATGTCCCAGAGCACTGCTACCTCATCCCTCTCTGGGCTGGCCCCCTGCTCAGAATTCCAGGCCTTGGAACATTCCAGGACTCTGTGACCTGTGCTGGTGGGTCATGCTGGAGCTCTGACCCCCCACCAGGCAGCTGGGGCCTTTAGGAGGTGGGGGCTCCCCAACTTGCGGCCCTCCCTGGCTGGCTGCAGCTGAGAGAAGGGGTCAGGGGGCCGGTATGTCACTTCCTCAGGAAGGCCGCCCGGCCACCTCCCTTCCCAGCCAGACTGACACGCGGCTTGACAGGAGTGGGGGGCGTGTGGAGGGAGGGGTGTGCTCTTTTTAGGGAGCTTGGTGTGGGGGCAGAGGGGAGGCGCTGGGGGATGTGGCTCGAGAGCCACGCAGTTACTATGAGTAGGGGGAGCTGGGGTGGCAAACCGGGGATTCAGGGTTGTCATAGCTTCTGCTTTTTTCCAAGAGTAGCTGGAAACCTGGCTTTTGAGGCACACTGCCTAGATGTTTAAAAACAAGCTTATGTTTTAAATTGGAAAACCCTGGATGAGCCAATAAAACACATCGGGGGCCGCGGGGGGCCAGGGTGGGCCTCGGGCTGCCGTTATAGCTGCAGTTCCTGGACTCACCTGTCCCACCTGTGCGTGACCCTGAGTGAACTCTGAGTTCAGGCTCCCCACCCTGTGTCATGTCCCCTGAGAAGGTGCTGCGTGACCCCCACTCAGCTGCCCCCCTTTCCGGCTGGGGAAACTGAGTCCAGAGGGGAGGAAAAGACTCAGCGAGGTCTGTCGACTCCTGGGCTTTTGCTCTTTCCGCCTGACCGTGAGCCACAGCCCACGTAGACCTGGCGCCTTCAGATAGATTCCTTCATTCAGTCAGCCATTCATTCAACACAGCGTCCACACTCTGCTCTTGGCAAAAGTGCCCCAAACAAGGCAGCCGCTGTGGGATCCCCTCCCCCCAGCACTCAGCTGAGTCGGACCCACATCCGATCCCCACTCCAGGGGCTGTGCGGGGAATTTGGTTTCTTGGCAGCAGCCAGCACCTGGGTGGGTGGAAGTTCACGCGAGCCCCTGGGTCTGAGTCTGGGCCTGCCTTGGAAATGCCCCTTCCCCTTCGGGTCCCCCTCGGGATCGAGAGCTGGGGGTCAGGCCCCTCTCTGGTGTGTCCGGAGGTTCCTGGAGGCGGACACTGCATCTTGCTGTTTTCCCTCTTCCCCCAACAAAGTCTGGCACGAAGCAGGGTCAGGAGAGGTGTGCCCTGCAGGTGCCAGGCTCGTTTCTGGCTTGCTGGGGACACGGACCTGGTGCCGTCCCTGCCCCCCAGGGGCGCAGCGTCTGTCGTGGGGACAGACCTGGCCTTTCTGTGCAGGACTGTGCCCGAGGGGCGCACGTGGCTGTGGTGGGAGCCTGTGAGGCAAGAGCCCCTGAGAGCCCCCCGTCTCTCCCCAGGTCAGCCATGTCATCTGAGCCTCCTCCCCCGCCGCAGCCCCCCACCCACCCTTTGGCCACTGGGCTGCTGGACACCCCGCGGGCCCACGAGCGCTCGCCATCCCCCGTGCGGGCCAACGTGGTACCCAGCCCGCTGCCCACTCGCCGCACGAGGACCTTCTCAGCGTGAGTCTCGGGCTAGCCCGGGAGGCTGGGCGGCTTCCAGAGATGGGACCCCCGTGCGGGGCCAGGGATTCCTCTCTGTGTCTCCGTGTCCCCATCTGTCATGTGGGGAGACCAGGGCAGGGCTGAGGGCTGGGGATGAGGGGAGCTGGAAGGTGCCTTGTAAACTGGGGGCTGCTGGCCCAGGCCCACCCGGAGCCTCTCACATGGGGAGAGGGGACAGGGACAATGAGTGGGAAGCCTCTGGGGCCTTAAAATCGTCTTCCCCTTTGGGACCTTGACTTCCTCCGCTGCAAAGTGGCAGACATGGAACTAGAGCCCAGTGAGCCGAAGCTGGCCGTTATTAATAATTATTAATAATTAGTCCTCAGACAGATGCTCAGAGATCGTTTAGTCCAAGCCCCTCTTTCCAGATGGGGAAACTGAGGCCTGGAAACTTGCCAGGGCTCACCCACCCACTCACTCCTGCAGAGCTGGGGTCACCAGTCTGTGAATGGCTTCCTGACTCATGCAGTGCACAACCTGCCCAGCGGGACTCGGAGGCCCTGGCCAGGACCCCCCCGGGGCCCAGTTGTGGGTGGGGGCTGGGAAGAGCTGGGTGGGCCTCAGGGGAGCAGGTGGCTGTCCTGGGGGTTGGCGTGGAGCCCCTCCCATGCCCCCATCCCCACCCCACCAGGACAGTGCGGGCCTCGCAGGGCCCAGTCTATAGAGGAGTCTGCAAGTGCTTCTGCCGGTCCAAGGGCCATGGCTTCATCACCCCGGCCGACGGTGGCCCAGACATCTTCCTGCACATCTCCGAGTGAGTCCGGGTGGGCTGGGGGCTTTGGGGCCAGGGGCAGGCGTGTGACCGGAGCAGGTGTGGGGGGCTGTGTGTGACGGGTGCCGGGACGACAGTAGTGAGGCCGGGAGTGTGTGACTGAGCTGGCGGGGCGTGGTGGTGAGGCTGCACGCGGCTGCAGTGGTGCGTGTAAAGCTGTGGGCGACACTTCCAGTGTGTTCGTCACCGGGCGTGTGTGTGAATAACTGTGTGGGATGTGCGTGTGTGTGAGTGAGAGAACTGTGAGGGTGGGTCCCAGTGCCCCTGGGTGTCTGCTGGGTGGGGAGGGCGTGTCCCTGGGTCCGGGGGACCCGTTTCCTGCCCACAGTAGGGAAAGCCACCGGGTGAGGGGTGGCTGGGTCTGTCCCAGCCCATCTGCTCCGGAAGGTGGCTGGGGCCAGACCCTTTGTCCCGCCACTTGGAGACTGATGTCCTTCCTTCCTGAGTGTCCGGGGCCTCGGGGTAGGCAGCCTGCAGACAGGCGAGGGCCCGTAACCTGGCACCCCCACCCTAAACTGTCGCGGTTCCACCCCACCGTCTCTCATGTCAGGCCACAGCAGGCAAAGCCTTACCCCGCACAGCAGATCTGATAAAGAATTGAAATCACATTTTTGAAAATAGGATCCCATTGTAAATCATCTGCTGTGGTGGGAGAGCTACCCCTAATTTACCTTCTCCCTCAACATTTGTAGGGATCAGGAAAGCCCACCTGTACAGTGTAGACATGAGAAAGATGCTAAACTGAGGCATTTATGTATGTTTGAATGCAGGCATGCATGCATGGATATATAAACGTGTTTGCATATCACCTCTTCCCAGAAAGGATTTGCAGTGGGTTGTAAAGGTATACACTGCAACATGAAAAATAAATTAGTAAGAAAACAAATAGGAAAGATGGAGATACAGCAGTGTCTGGTTTTGCTGCTGGAAGTGGGCTGCAAATTTATTTCTGAGCTTCCTGGTGGCCAAATCAAAAAGGGAAGCAACATTGGCTGTAAGAGTCTCTGATCCAAACAGACCAGTTCCTGGAGAACTGACTGGTGCTGGAGTTCAGGGTCTGAAGGGATTTTCCTCCTGAGTTCTCATCCAGAGGGCCTCAAGGTGGGTGTCTTATCTGTCACAGGTGAGATGGTGACTTATGTCCCGTAGAAAGTAAGGGAACCTTCTGGGGGGTGGTCGCAGGCAGAGAACCCCACCTGGAACTAACTTTAAGCACAAAAGGGGCTTTCTTGAAGTCTCACTGGGCACCTGGGGAATTTAAGAGCTGAGACACAGCTCCGTTTCGGAAACCCTTTCCCCGGCCACCTCTCAGCTCTGATCTCATGCTGTGCCGGCCTCGATTTTCTCCCTGGCTCAGATTGCTCTGGGCTGTCACGTCCCCTGGGTCCATGGCTCCCATGTTTACGGGTTCCAGTGTGAGCACCTGAAGAGGGGCTGAGCGCTTTCAGTCCCAGGGAAGGAGCGGACAGGGTCAGGTAGAAAGGCAGATGGAGAACATCCTCGGGAGGGAGCCAGGTGGTGAGTCGGTGGGCGCCTGCTCGGGGACACACCCCGCTGTCCTCTGCCTGGCGGGGCGGTCTCCTGGGCACAGAGCTGCGAGCTGGGCACTGAGTGGCCTCTCTCGGCCCCACAGCGTGGAAGGGGAGTACGTCCCCGTGGAAGGCGATGAGGTCACCTATAAGATGTGCTCCATCCCGCCCAAGAACGAGAAGCTGCAGGCCGTGGAGGTGGTCATCACACACCTGGCACCGGGCGCCAAGCACGAGACGTGGTCCGGGCACGTCATCAGCTCCTAGGAGGCGCCGGGGCATGCCTGCTCGGGGGCCGCCTGGAGCCTGGGGGGGAAGGACCCGACTGGCAGTGCCGTTGGAAGCAGGAGGTGGGTCTTCCAAGGAGAGGCACGGTCCCTTCCAAGAGATCTCCGGGAGGAAGGGGTGTGGGGGGCAGGGGCCAGGGATGGGGTGGTCTCCGCCACCAGCACAACCTCTGACCATTGCAACAACCTCTCACCATCTGAAAAACATTAAAAGCATTTAAAAAAGAGGCACCCTTTGGTAGCCGAGTGGGGGGCCTGCCCCCCAGCCCGGGTTGGGGGTCCCTTTATCTATTGGAGTTGTCGCTCAAGAACCCCAGTTCTGGTCCACCAGGGGTGACGTGGAGCCGCATTTTCCCCAGATGAATTTCTTCCCAGTTGTCCCTCATGCTGGGCTGGGCTGCTTTGAAGGGGGGCTGGCTTTGGGGGAGTGGGTTTCGGATCTGAGGGCCTTGGCCCTTTGGGAGCTGGGAGGCTGAATTCTGACTCCCTAGAAGCCTGCCTGGGCCTTTCCTTCTGGGTTCAAGTTGAGTGACCTCCTAGTGCAAAGCCAGTGGCCATTTCACATCCTCTTCCAACAAAAGGTGGTGGTGGCGGTGATGTGGGGGGCGAGGGGGAGCAGGTGGTGGGAAGGAAGCGTGAAGAAGGAGGGGTCTCTTTGAATTCAGACCTTGCTCTGGATCCAGAAAAAGTGGGTAGCTTGCTTCCTTGACAGCCTGGTAAAGCCAAAAGTTGAAGGAGAAATACACCTTTGTGGAGGGGTTTTCTTTAAAACCAGGTTAAGAAACATTTAGGGATTAAAAACTTTTTTTTTAAATAACTAAAGCTCTTGCCCAGAGCTGGCTGTTTGCACTTGGCTGCCGACACTGCCAACTTTATAGGTATTTCCAGTAAACAAATCCTTAGGATTTTCTTTGCTGTGATTCCGTTTGGTTTTAGTTGTGATTTAAAAGTAGAACTGGTTCACAGGTTTTGAAATACCTGGGCCTGTGTGGTCAGGGACACATTTGTCCTGGCGGGGAAGTCAACAGTTTCACCGTGGCTTTTGGGAGGACAGTGATGCCCCACATGGAGGATTATTTGATTCTGGAAGCACGAAGGGCCTCGGCCACATCTTCACTCTGGGACTTGGTTGCTTCCAGCCTCAGAACTGCTCCATTTAGAAGGAGGTAGAAGATGACTGGGGGAGTGTTTTAATGTAAGCGAAGAAATTAGTGTGTTGATTACGCGTGCAGTGAAACATACCGACTGCCTTGGTGGAAGCTGCCAGGAGCTGAGGGGTGTTTTTCTCCCTCTGTGCCCCTTGAAGGGCCCCCCCACCTCTGTCTCTGCCTTTTGCGGGGTCAGAGGTGCCTTTTCCCCTCCAGCCTTGGATTGCCCCCCTCCGGCTCCCCAGAGGCCTGTCTGCTGGGGACGGACCTCATTCTAAAGACCCACTTGGGCCGAGACCCCCACGGGCCCCCAGAGGCTGAGCCGCTGCGCCCTCACCCCCCGCACCTCCACGGCCCTGTCCTCGCCTTGGCCCTGGTTCAGGCCCTGGTGTCCCACAGCGAGCCCGGGAAACTGAATCTGCTGTGCGCAGGTGACCTTTGGGTTCTCTCGCCTAGCAGTGTCCTTTGTAACCTGCTCTCGCTGCCCTTCCTGGGTTACCATGTCCTTTTCATTGAATTGATGAGTGTTCTAGAACCGCAGGAGGTTAGAGCTGGGAGCAGGCCCCCCCCCCCCCGCTCAAACCCCGAGTTTCGGTTTGCAGATGGGGAAATGCCTTGAGGCTCCGGGAGGGACACAGGCTGTTGGTGACAGAGCTGGGACTAGACTCCAGGATCCCCCAGTGCAGGCCTTTCCCCCATTGGCACCTTTCTGTCAAAATAAAGTTTTGTTTTGTGCAAGGCTGTGTGTGGTTAATACGGAGGCTGGCCGGCTACGGCGCTTCCTCTTTACGCTGCAGGTAAGGGCGTCACCCCCGCCTTTCTCCTTTGCGTTACGGTTATTTTGGAGGGTGAATAAGATGGGATCCTTCTCTTTTCCTTAAATGAATCATTGTTCTCGAGCACAGGAAAGCTTAGCAGTATGCCGTGGCTTCATGACAATAGAAAAACAGGAAACCATTAGTGCCAGTGGCTGAGAAATGGATGCTCCTGAAGTAATTTAGGGTTGCCTGTGAGAGAGGGTGACCTCACATCCATCGCACCCCTGGGTGAGACATTTGCCGCAGGCATTTGCTCAGGGCTCATCTCCTGCACCCAGGTGGGTGCTGCAGCCGGAGGTGAGGCCACCCCACCCCGAGGCCCCGCGGGCCAGCAGACGGGAGTGATCCCGGCAAGAGCCACGACTAGATGCACACAGAAAGCCTTGGGGGGACCTAGGACCTCGCCAGATGGAGCAGGGGGAGCCAGGGCGCCCCAGACACGGGTGTGGAGAGGCGGAGCGGCGTGGAGGGCCGGGCTCCTGGGTTCTGGGAGGGCAGGTGGGGTGGGGGCGTGCTCAGGCCGGGGTTGGTGGGGGCCGAGGCTGGGGCTGCCCCGGGAGGGGCTCTGTCAGCCCGGGAGGCTCGGCCCCAGCCGGCCTTTTCCAGGGGAGGTTATACATGATCACCTTGGGTGGTACCAAAATGGACAGTTTTAATATAACAATATATTGATTTTCCATGTGAATCAGGAGAACTAGGACCGGCCTGTCAGACCTATTCCGAGAGGCAAAGTAGGCGTGTAGGGGAAAGCAGCGATTGTAGCACCGAGCAAGTGAGGTCGGCAATAGGAAGCTGGCAAAGGCCCCGTGGGGGCGCGGGGAAGACGGTCGTCTGGGAGAGCAGCTGCCGGTGAAGGGTGGACGAGCCCTGAAACCGGACTTGGGGTGCCGTGCAGGGCGGGGCTGCGCCAGGAAGCCGCTGCAGTTGTCCCGTGGGGACTGCGGGGCACCCTTAGTGCGTGACCCTGGAGTATTTCGGGGCGCAGGAGGCGGCGCCCCGGGAGCGGAAGTGAGTAACCGCCCGGATCGCGGTGGCATCTGCCCGGCCCGTCCTGGCGCTTCCCGCCTGGGAGCCGGCTCCATTCCCGCTTCCTAAGCCCGGGCCTCCCGGGGGCCCCCGTTTCCGAGCCCCCCCCCATCAGCTTCTCCGGTGCCGGGGAGGCTGATCTGAGCAGCCCCAGGGTTTCGTTTTTCTTACCTACTGTATTTAAATTTCGTCTGCTGGTGTCTTTATCTTACACCGACATTTCGTGGGGGTCCGGGGGGTACTGCCCAGGGAACAAGTCCTGGACCCTGGGGCTCGCCTGAGTAACAGCTAACACCACTGTTCTAGGCGCTTTACAGAAATCACCTCCTTTCCATTACACACGCAGCAGGGGCTGACCCCCATTTGACAGGAGGCTGAGGTGAGCCCCCCTAAGAGGCAGCCCTGTCCCGCCTGCTGCGCGACAGGTGGCCTCTGTGGGCTCGCGGACATCATGGAGACAGGGCCTGGCACAAGGCACAGCAAACACATTATTTACCGCTTGTCACTTGGTGACCCCAGCAGTGCCCGGCTGGGGGAGGGAATGAGGCGGGGGCTGCCTGACGAGAGACGTGATGGACTCTGTCACCAGAAGGCTGGACTGGGGTGGAAGGGGAGGCCAAGATGACAGAAGGGGCAGGATGGGGGGAGAGCCCAACGTTGTTTGGAGGTGGGGAAACGCGCTGACGGGAGGGTGGGGGGCTGGGAGGGTGGTGGTGGTGGAACCGGCCCCTCCGCTCAGTCATAAAGACAACCTTGAGGACGAGTTTGAGTGAGACTCCTTGCCTTGACACAGCAAGTCAGGGAAAATTCTAGGGCACGGTGACTCCAT
>PVKY010006630.1:0-15746 GCA_004027775.1 Bradypus variegatus
TTCATGTGCTGAAAGAAAACAACTGCCAACCAAAAATTTTATAGCTAGCAAGACATTATTTCAAGAATGAGGGAGAGATTAAGACATTCTCAGATAAACACAAGCTGAGGGCGTTCATCAACACTAGATGAGGTGTACAAACAATGCTAAAGTGAGTTCTTCAGATGAAAGGAAAGGACAACAGATGGGTTCAAAGCAGCACAAAGAAATAAAGACCTGTGGTAAAGGTTTAACACCTGAGTAACTAAAATGCCAGTGTTAAAGTATTGTAATGTTTGGTATGCAACACAACTCCTTACTTCCTACAGGTACAAAAACACAAATGTATAAAAAGTAATGACAAATCTATATTTTTGCACAGAAATGTACAAAGATGGAAGTGGTGACAAGTCCAAAAAAAAAATGGTGGGGGTAAAACGTGTATAGGGAAAGCACATGGGAATGCTACTACAATTAAGTTGTTATCAAACCAAACTTGACTGCTGTATATTTAGGATGTTCTATTTTAACTCTATGGTAACCTCAAGGAAAACAGATGAAAAGTATATCCAGATAGAAACAAGAAAGCACTCAATATGCTACAATACACAAAAAAAAACCAAAATAAATATAAACTAGGCATTAATGTAAGCAAAAGACAAAAAAGATATAAGACTTTCAAAGGCTAAATAGTAAATGACAGAAGAAAGTCATATATTTCCAGTAATGATTTTAAATGTAAATGGATTAAACTATCCAGTCAACAGGCAGAGATTGGCAAACAAATTAAAAATCATGAAACAATCATATGCTGTCTGCAAGAGAGTCATCATAAATGCAAGGATACAAGTACATTGAGGGTAAAAGGAAGGAAAAAATATATAAAATACAAGTAGTAACCAAAAGAGATCTGGGGGTGGGAGGTTATACTAATATTGGATGAAATAGAATTTAGTCAAAAACAACTATGAGGGAAAAATATGGTCATCATAGACTAATAAAGAAGGCGACACAACAGGAAGATATAAAAATTATAAATTTACATGCATTTAATGGCAGAGCCCCTAAATATATGAAACAAACAGTGACAGATATGAAGAAGAATTTCAGTGCTAATTAACGGTATGATACTAAACACATCATTCGCAAAAATAGATAGAACATCTAGCCAGAGGATCAATGAGGAAATACAGGACTGTAATGATACAATAAACCAACTAGACCTAACGGACATATATAGAACACTGCACCCAACATAAACAGAGTACATATTGTTCTCAAGTACACATGGATCATTCTCTAGGATAGACCATATGTTCAGTCACAAAATATGTCCCCCAAAATTCAAAAATATTGAAATAATGCCCTGTATATTCTTGGACCACAATGAAATAAAGCCAGAAATTAATAAAAGAGGGAGAAAGGAAAAATTCACAAATATGTGAAAATTAAACAACATAATCTTCAATAACCAACAGGTGAAAGATGAAATCAGAAGTGAAATTTGGAAATACTTTGAGATGCATGAAAATGAAAATAAAACATACCAAAACTAATGGGATGCAGTGAAGTCACTGTTGTGAGGGAAATTTACATGCTTACATTAAAAAAGAAGAAAGACTTCAAATCAGAAACATAATCTCAAAACTGCAGGAAATAGAAAAGGATCAGCAAACTAAACCTAAATGTGTGCAGTAGGAAAGAAATAAAGATTAGAGTGGAGATAAATACAATAGAAAAAAAAAGCAATAGAATCAAAACCAAAAGGTTGGTTTTGTGAAAAGATCAATAAAATTGACAAAACTTTACCTAGAATGACAAACAAGAAAGAGAGGATACAAATGACAAAATCAGAAATAAAAAGGGGACATTACTACCAATGCTGCTGAAATAAAAAGGACTACATAAGGACCACAAACAACTTTATGCCAATAAGTTAGATAACCTAGAAGAAATGGACAAATTTTGAGAAACACACAAACTACTACATTGACTCAGGAAGAAAAACAAGATCTCAACAAACCAATTACTATTAAAGACCTTGAATTAGTAATCAAAAACCTCCCCCCAAAAAAATTTCTAGGGCCAGATGACTTCATAGGGGAATTCTACCAAACATTCCAAGAAGATTTAACTCCAATTCTGCTTTAACTTTGCTTAAAAAAACTGAAATAGGGAAAGCTCCCTAACTCCCTAACTCATTCTAGCAGGCCAGCATCACCCTCATTTCAAAGCCAGATCAAGATATCATGAAAAAAGAAACTACAGACCAATATCACTTATGAATAAAGATGCAAAAATCCTCAATAAAATTCTAGCAAACTGCATCCAACAGCATATTAAAAGAATGATAAACCATGATCAATTTTGATTTACCCCTGGTATGAAAAGTTGGTTCAGAAACTCAATTAATGTGATACACAACTTTAACAGAATGAAGGGGAGGGAAAACCACATGATCATTTCAATTGGTGCAGAAAGAGATCTAGTAAGATGGCAGTGTAGGGAGGTGTATACTTTCATCCATTCTCTAGAGCAGCTAGTAAATTGCCAGAACTGTCTGGAACTTATGGGGGACTTCCATGAGCAGATACACATTAAACACCTTTTTGGAATAAGTGGAAGGGCTGAGCTCACAGCACAGAACTGTAAGTAAAGTCTCCCAATCTGTGGAGGCTGGTGCCCATCGCCCACTAGCAGAGCAGGCTGGTCTGGAATCACTTTCCCATGGGAAAAAGAAGCAGTCTTTACAAGGAGCAAGGGAAGGTAGCTCAACCATGCTCCAACTGTAGATTTAATTAAATTCAGACTACTGAATACATGCCCCAAACAAAGATAAACCCAGAGCAAGCACAAAAAGAAGCCCAGAGGTCTTTCTCAACAGACAGGAGGTGGGGCTGAAAAAGGAGAGACTTTTGACACTGGCTGAGTGAAGAACACTAGAAAAGGGTTGTGACCCAAGAAAAGGGGCATAAAGAACCAGGTACCAACTTCAACACTAGAATGGTGAACCAGGGGACTGGGGACTGGCTATGAAAATGATTTTTTTTTATTTTTAGCATCAAAAAAGCAGCAGGCTTTTTCAGTTATCAGCAGTGCCCCAGGCAAGGGCAGACTTAAGGAATAGCTGAGTGACAATGTAACTAGTCAGGTGAAGGAAATAAGTCCCTGGAGGGTGCATCTTCCTCACAAAAGGGGAAGGGCTGGGCACTGCACAAGTGGTTCTCAGTCAGAGAATTCATGTCCCAGGACTGGAGAAAAGAATCAGTTTAAGCTCACCGTCTGCCTCAGCCTCTGTCTCAATGACATCCCTGGCAGAGACAGTGTCTGTTGAGAATTAAAGGCACTGTACCACTTTACACTTGTGGGGAGTTGTGTGCTGACAAGCACCACTTCCTGGGCAGGATAGAAAAAAGTACAGAATCAAGAGGCTTCATAGGAAAGATTGGCATACTGCTGGATCTCATCCCCAAGGAATCTTGATACTGATTATGCCCTGTTCCTGAGTCCTGGGCTAGATTTGCCTGGGAAAATCTGTTTGCAGTTGATCCTATCTAGGGAAATCCTCAAAAAAACCTTCCATATATAAAGGGCAAGAATGAGAAAAACAAGAGCTGAAAAACCTCTGATCAATTAAACAGAAGCTATGCTAGAGGTCTAGAATAAGTTGAACTGAATGTCAAAGAACAGACAGAGAACAAAGCCAACCAACAAGAAAACTCTAGGTAAAACAGAGGAAATGACCTCCAGAAGAAACAAATTAAGGAAATCACATGCCTAAACACCAGCAAAAAATCAAAAATCCTACCAGGAAGCACAAAAATATGACTCAATCAAAGGAACAAACTAACACTCCAAATGAGATATAGGAGTTGAAACAATTAAAGATTTTCAAACAAATTTTCCAAATCAAAGCAATGAGTTGGAAAATGTGGCAAAAACAATGAGGATATAAAGAAGACATTTTGTGACCATAAAGAAGAACTCAAAATCTTGCAAAAAACAAATGGCAGAAACTATGGGAATTAAAGGCACAACAGTAAGAGATGAAAAACAAAATGGAGATTTACAACAGAAGATTTGAAGAGGCAGAAGAAAGGGATAGTGAACTAGAGGGCAGGACATCTGAAATCCTACACACAAAAGAACAAATAGGGAAAATAATGGGAAAAAATGTGACTAGGGTGTCAAGGAATTGAATGATAACATAAAGCACATGAATATATGTGTCATGGGTGTCCCAAAAGAAGAAGAGAAGGGAAAAGGGACGGAAAGAAGAATGGAGGAAATAACCAATGAAAATTTCCCAACTCTTACAAAAGACATAAAATTATAGATCCACGATGTGCAGCATGCCCCAAACAGAACAGATCAAAATAGACCTATTCCAAGACACTTACTAATCAAATTGTCAAATGTCAAAGACAAAGAGAAAATTCTGAAAGCAGCAAGAGAAAAGTGATCGAACACATAAAAGTGGGGCTTGATAAGACTATGTGTGAATTTCCCAGCAGTAAACCTGGAGGCAAGAAGACACTAGTATGATATATTTAAGATACTAAAAGAGAAAAACTGCCAAACAAGAATTCTATATCCAGCAAAACTGTCCTTCAAAAATGAGGGTGAGTTTAAAATATTTTCAGACCCACAGACATGAAGAGAATTTGTCAACAAGAGACCAACTCTACAAGAAATTCTAAAGGGAGTGCTACAGGCAGATTGGAGAAGACAGGAGAGAGAGGTTTGAAGAAGAGTGTAAAAGTAAAGATTATCAATTGGTGCATAAAAGTCATTTGACAAGATAGAGCACCAATTCTTGATTAAAAAAAAAAACTTAGAACATTAGGAATAGAAGGAAAATTCCTCAATGTGATAAAGAGCATATTTGAAAAGCTCACAGCTAACATCATACTTATTGGTGAAAGATTGAAAGCTTTCCCTCTAAGATCAGGAAAAAGAGAAGGACGCCCACTGTCACCACTACTATTAAACTTTGAAATGGAAGTTCCTACCACAGCAATTAGGCAAGAAAAAGAAATAAAAGGCATCCAAATCAGAAAGGAAGCTGTAAAACTTTCCCAATTTGTGGATGACATAATCCTATATCAGAAAATCATGAACAATCCAAAACAAAGATCCTAGAGCTAACAAATGAGTTCAGCTGAGTGGTTAAGATACAAGATCATCACCCAATGAACAACTGAATAAAGAAATCAAGAAAAAATTTCCATTCACAATAGCAACCAAAAGAATCAAATATCTAGAAATAAATCTAACCAAGAATGTAAAGGGCTTGTCCACCAAAAATGACAAACATTGCTAAAAGAAATTAAAGACCACGTAAATAAGTGGAAGAGCATTCCATGTTCATCGACTGGAAGACTAAATATCATTAAGATGCCAATACTGTCCAAAGCAATTTATAGATTCAATGCAATCCCAATCAAAATTCCAATGACCTTGTTTGCATAAATGTAAAAGCCAATCGTCAAATTTACATAGAAGAGAAAGGGGCCCTGAATAGCTAAAGCCATCTTGAAAAAGAAGAATGTGGTGGGAGGTCTCACACTTCTGATCATAAAACATATCGTGAAGTCACAGTAATCAAAACAGCCTGGTACTGGCAGAAGGACAGACATATGGGCCAATGGAATTGAATTAAGAGCTCAGAAACCAGCACTCAAATTTATGGCCAACTGATTTTTGACAAGGGAGCAAACAACTCCATTAGGAAAGATTAGTCTCTTTGACCAAAGGTGCAGGAAACCGAATCTCCATTTGCCCCCCCAAAAAGGAGGACCCCTACTTCATACCATATATAAAAGTAACTCAAAATGGATCAAAGACACTAATATAAAAGCCATAACTATCAAAATCATAGCAGAAAATGTAGGCAAGCATCTTCAAGACCTTGTGTTAGGCAATGGTATCTTAGACTTTACACCCAAAGCACAAGCAACAAAAGAAATATGGATAAATGGGACCTCATCAAAATTAAAAACTTTTGTACTTCAAAGGAATTTATCATGAAACTAAAATGACAACCAACACAATAGGAGAAAACATTTGAAAAAACATATTCAATAAAGGATTAATACCCAGAATTTATAGAAATACTTCATTTTAACAACAAAAAGGCAAACCACCCAATTAAAACTTGGCAAAAGACTTGGTCAGACATCTCTCCAAAAAGACAAATAAATGGCTAGAAAGCATATGAAAAGATGTTTAGCTTAATCTGCCATCAAGAAAATGCAAATCAAAACTACAGTGAGGTACCATTTCACACCCATTAGAATGGCTGCTATTCAGAAGCAGAAATAGCAAGTGTGGAGAGGATGTAGAGAATTAAAACACTCATTCAGTGCTGGTGGCAATGTAAAATTGCGCAGTCTCTGTGGAAGACAGTTTGGCAGTTCCTCAGAAGGCTAGTTATAGAACTATCATATGACCTGGCAATCCCATTATTAGGTATATACCCCAAAAAACTGAAAATGGTGTCTCAAACAGATATTGCACACTGATATTCATAGAGGAATTATTCACTATTTCCAAAAGATGGATGCAACCCAAGGGTCCAGCAACTGAGGAATAGATAAAATATGGTATGTACATACAAAGGAATATTACTCAGCCATAAAAAAGGAAAGAAGTCCTGATACATGCAACAAAATGGATGAACCTTGAAGACATGTTGAGTGAAATAAGCCAGACACAAAAAGACAAATATTGTTATGATCTCACTGTTTTGAAACAATTAGAATAAGCAAACTGACTGAGTCAGAATCTAGAATACAGGTTACCAGGGGATTGGGTTGGGGATAGGGAATGGGAAGATGAGGCTTTAGATGTACAGGGTTCTTATTTGGAATGATGGAAAAGTTTTGGTAATGGATAGTGTTGATGGAAGAACAAGATTGTGAATGCAATTAAAAGTACTGAAATACACATCTACATATTAACAGGGAAAATGTTAGATTGTATATATGATAACAGAACAACAATTTTTTTAAAAATCCATTGAACTACACTACACAGTGAATCCTATGTTAAACCATGGACTTTAACTAATAGTACAATTATAAAAATGTGCTTCCACCAATTGCAACAAATGTTCCACACAAATGCAAGTGGTTTGTGGAGTGGTATATGGGAAACCTGTATTTTATGTATGATTGTTCTGTAAACCCACAACTTATCTAATAAAGAAAAGCATATTGGAAAATATATATTCTAGGTGCTAAATGAAAAAGGATATAAATAGAAAATTTACCATAAAGGAAATAGATATGACAAATAAACAATATTTAATTACTAATGGCCAATGTATATGAAGTTACAGTTAATTACTACCTCATACATTACTAGTAGCACTTTAAACTCAGAAAACAATTTCAAATATAACTTGGCAATTCACAGCAAGAGCCATAAAAATCCCCGTATCCTTCAACCTAGAAAACTTTCTTCTTGGAATTAACATGAATAAAATAATTCAGAAGAATAAAAATCTATATGATTGGCCATGTTTATTATGGCATAATTTTACTCTGACAGAATTAGAAAAAGTCTAATTATCTTACAGTAACAATCTACTTATGAAAATCATTATATAGATATTGAACATTGTTTTGGTTTATTAAGCTACTGGAATGCAATATACCAGAAATAAACTGGCTTTTATAAATGGGGATTCATAAGCTTACAAATTTACAGTTTTAAGGGCATGAAAATGTCCCAAATAAAGCATCAACAGATTGATACCTTCTCTGAAGAAAGGCCACTGATATCCAGGGTCAGATAGCAAGGCACATGGCTGGCATCTGCTGATACTTCTCTTCTGCATTTCATTTCTTTTAGCTCCTGGCTTCAGTGGCCCTCTCAGCAGCTGTAGGTGATTTCCTCTAAATTTTTCTGGGTGTTTCTCTCTCTTACCACCACTGGAGCCTCTCTCTCCACACTTTCTTGTCCTTTTCTACCTTTTATCAACTCATAAAGGACTCCAATAAGGACGTAAGACCCAACTTGAAATGAGTAGGTCACATCTCAATTGAAAAAACCTAATTAAAAGGTCCCACCTACAATAGGTCTACACTCATAAGAATGGATTAAAAGAACATGAGCTTTACTAGAGTACATAACAACTTCATAGCAGCACAAACATAATATTCTGAAGCCATGAGAAATCCAATTTCAAGAAATTTAACAACATTGGGAGCTGGTCATGATACATTGTGCGCTAAAATGTAAAAAAACAAAACTTAAGTATTCTGGGTAGGCTAGAGATCTCCTAAAGTTTTTATTTGGTAGCTCAAATTGAGGCTTGAGGGAAGAGGTGACCCAAAGAGTGCCATCTCCTGGGAAGACACAGAAAATTCACCCTGGCAAACAGCAATTCTGCCAAATTGTATACACATGTCCAAATAGAGTTGCATCTTGCAAAATAATCTTATAAAGATAAAATGCCACAAAATCAACAGAAAATTACAAAGCATATGGAGATCCAAGAAAATATGACCAAGCTGAACGACCACATTAAAAAGCCGGAGGATAAACATGACTTAGAACAACTAATCAAAAAAATACATACAAATCTCCAAACAATTTCACTGGGTTTGCTAAAGACATAAAGGGCATCAAGAAAACACTAGAAGAGCATAAAAAAGAGTTTGAAAGAGTAAATATAGAAATAGCAGATCTCATTGAAATATAAGAGAAAGTAGATCAAATTTAAAATATACTAGAGACACACAACAGCAGATTTGAAGAGGCAGAAAAAAGAATAAGTGAACTAGAAGACAAAACAATTGAATGAGAATGCACAAAAGGAAAAATGGTGAAAAAGATTGAAAAATTTGAAATGGCTTTCAGGGGAATGATGGAAAACATGAAGCACACAAAAATAAGAATCATTGGTGTCACAGAAGGAGAAGCAAAAATGGTATGAAGAGTATTTGAGGGGATAGTTTGGGAAAACTCCCCAACCCCTATAAAATATATAAATATGCAAATCTAAGAAGACCAACGAACCCCAAATAGAATAAATCCAAATAGACCCACTCCAAGACACATACTAATCAGACTGTCAAATGCTGAAGAGGAGGAGAAAGTCCTGAAAGCAGCAATAGAGAAGTGATTTAACATGTACAAGAGAAACCACGTAAGACCAAGTACTGACTACTCAATGGGCACCATGGAGGCATAAGGCAGTGGTATGACATATTTAAGATTCTGAAAGAGAAAAATCACCAGCCAAAAATTCTTTCTCCAGCAAAGCTGTACTTCGAAAAAAAGAGTTTAAAATTTTCACAAACAAATGCTGAGAAAATCTGTTATCAAGAGACCCCTCCTGCAGGAAAACCTAAGGGGAGTCATATGGGCTGAAAAAAAAAAACAGGAGAGAGATCTGGAGAAGGGCACAGAATTGAAGAGTATTATTAAAGGTAATTTAAAGGATAAAAAGAGAAAGAGGGAAAAAGTAGAACTGAGAAATGAAAACCAAAGGATAAGATGGTTGGCTCAAGTACTGCCTTTACAGTAATAATTTTGAATGTGAATGCACTAAACTCCCCAATTAAAAGGTACAGACTGGCAAAATGGATTAAAAAGTATGATCTATCAATACGCTTTTTAAAAGAGACTCATTTTAGACCAAAGAATAAAAATACATTGAAAGTGAAAGGATGGGTTTTTATTACATGGCCTAATGGAGGAGGAGGAGGAGGAAGCACGGGTGCTGCTGGCAGACAGCCCGGACGAGGCCGGCAGAGGTGCCCCTGCTGCCCTCGGGACGCTGCCAGCCCTCTGTGACCCCAGTCATCTGGCACACCGACTTTTGGTACTGTTGCTGATGTGCCTTTCTTGGCTTCGGCAGCTATTTTTGCTACGATAATCCTGCTGCCCTTTGGACTCAGATTAAACGGGATATGCAGGTGAGTACCACCAAATTTATGCTGCTCTATGCCTGGTATTCTTGGCCCAATGTAGTTTTGTGTTTCTTTGGTGGCTTTTTGATATATTGGGTGTTTGGAATACGATGGGGCACCATTATTTTTAGCAGCTTTGTTTGCGTTGGACAGGTTCTTTTTGCTCTAGATGCAGTATAATGCTTTTTGGCTGATGGAATTTGGAAGGTTTGTGTTTAGGATAGGTGGGGAGTCCTTAGCCGTTGCCCAGAATACATATGCTATGAGTTGGTTTAAAGGCAAAGAATTAAATCTTGTGTTTGGACTCCAACTTAGCATGGCTAGAATTGGCAGTACAGTAAACATGAACCTCATGGGGTGGCTGTATTTTAAGCTTGAAGCTTCGTTGGGTTCTGCAGGTCATACAACCCTTGGCTTCACATTTATGATCATGTATTCTTTCACTAATTTCGGTCCTGGCCCTTGCTTACTTGGATCAGTGAGCAGAAAGAATCCTTGATAAAGAACAAGGAAAAACAGGGGACGTTATTAAGCCGACGGATGTGAAGGACTTCTCCTTACCCCCTGCAGCTCATATTTGTCATCTGTGCCTGCTATTACACTGCGGTGTTCCATTTTATTGGGCTAGGGAAAGTTTTCTTTATAGAGAAATTTGGATTTTCCTCCCAGGCAGCAAATGCAATTAACAGTGTTGTATATGTCATATCAGCTCCGATGTCCCCAATATTTGGGCTTCTGGTGGAAAAACAGGAAAGAACATCATCTGGGTTCTGTGTGCAGTTGCGACCACCCTTGCTTCCCACATGATGTTGGCCTTTATGCTGTGGAACCCTTGGTTTGCTGTATGCCTCATGAAAATCTCCTACTCATTGCTTGCCTGTGCATTGTGGCCAGTGGTGGCATTTGTAGTCCCTGAACATCAGCTGTGAATGGCTCCATGCAGTCCATTCAGAATCTTGGTCTGGCGATTATTTCCATCATTGCTGGCATACTGCTGGATACTCGGGGATATTTATTTTTAGAAGTTTTTTTCATTGCCTATGTTTCTTTGTCACTTTTATCCGTGGTCTTGTTGTATTTGGTGAATCATGCCCAAGGTGGTAGCCTAAATTATTCTGCAAGACAAAGGGAAGAAGTAAATCTTTTTTCTCATACTGAATGAGAAGTCTGATGTGCTCACAGACATAGGGGCTCGTGGTTTGATGGGCTGAGCCCTCTACCACAGGACATGCCCTTGGCAAGACTGTTGCTGCAAAGGAGAAGCTAGACCTGCCTATAATTGTGCCTAAAAGCCTCCTCCCGAATGCCTCTTTGTTGCTCAGATGTGGCCCTCTGTCTCTAGCTAAGCCAACTTGACAGGTGAAATCACTGCCCTCCTCCCTACATGGGATCTGACACCCAGGGGAGTAAATCTCCCTGGCAATGTGGAATATGACTCCCAGGGAGGAATCTAGACCCGGCATCGTGGGATGGAGAACATCTTCTTGACCAAAAGGGGGATGTGAAAGGAAATGAAATAAGCTTCAGTGGCAGAGATTCCAAAAGGAGCCAAGAGGTCACTCTGGTGGGCACTCTTATGCACAATATAGACAACCCTTTTTAGGTTCTAATGAATTGGGTAACTGGCAGTAGATACCTGAAACTATCAAACTACAACCCAGAACCCATGAATATTGAAGACGATTGCATAAAAATGTAGCTTATGAGAGGTGACGATGGGATTGGGAAAGCCATAAGGACCACACACCTCTTTGTCTAGTTTATGGATGGATGAGTAGAAAAAGGGGGAAGGAAATGAACAAACAAACAAACAAAGGCACCCAGTGTTCTTCTTTACTTTAATTGCTCTTTTTCACTTTAATTATTATTCTTGTTATTTTTGTGTGTGTGGTAATGAAGGTGTCAGGGAGTGATTTTGGTGATGAATGCACAACTATGTAATGATACTGTGAAGAATAGAATGTACACTGCTTTGTATGACTGCATGGCATGTGAATATATCTCAATGAAATGAATATAAAAAAAAAGGTAGTGAGAAAAAAGAAAAAAAAAAGAAATGCAGTTATCAAACTATTTTAAAAAACAATCCCACCATACAGTAACATGGACTTCATAACAAGATTTAGCAGTATGCCTAAAAACTGCCATAATTTCAAAGTTGAGATGAGCATAAAGGATATTTTGAAATAAATGCAACAACAGGAAAATATCTCTGATTTCTACTGGCGATAAAGTCACAGGAACTGCTATACCACTATGATTTGTTACTTATATTCATAATTGAAGGAAATACTAAATTTAAGCTGATGTTAGCAAAAATAAAGATGATTTTTCTCATCCAAGTTCATGGATTTAATAAAATATGTTTTCCTACTGAAAAAAAAAGGCTGTGTCTCAAGAAGGTGGATTCCCACACCATTGTTTGGAAATCTCCATTTTTTAAATTTAGAATTTAGTCATTAGGGAAAATAATGGACTGAAGAGTTATTATATTAATATTTTGAATATACTTTTTTCAAAGTGTATTTATGTGGATTATTTTAGCCTTATGTGCTTTCTACTGGGAATTGCTGAAGAATTCTATTTTAGAACATGCTAATCAACAGTGAAGAGTTTGGAAAAATGCTTTGGAATATGCAGGTAGAGTCTTCAATAAGGGCAGTAAATGATGGAAAATATTGTGTCTTCTATTGAGAAAATTTATACTAAATCTATGTTAGGGATATGACCATCTCTTTATTTTAAAGCAAAAAAAAAGGCTTTTGTGGGGGTAGAAGGGTTACTTTATACAGAATAAACTATGGCATTAAAACTTTTATTCCCTTTTGTAATAGGGAATAATAATAAGGGATGTGAAAGATTTTTTTTATGAGGGAGTTCTTCATATTCACAAAAAGCAGACTGTATACTGCACTCTTGATTATGGGAGGTTGCTGAGCAGTGGCCCTTTTGAGCTTCTTTAACCCACTCTGTTACCAAATACCCTAATTACTTAGGGACATAATTTTGTGGTACTTTCTGTACAGTTTTTCTTATATTCTAATGACTAAAAAGTGTCCTTCAAATTATGATAGTTGCATATATACCTGGATAAATAAAAATACTGCAACAAAAACAAACAAACAAAAAAAAAGAAAGTGAAAGGATGGGAAAAAAATTCCAGACAAGCTGTAACTAAAAGAAAGCAAGGGTACCTATACTAATAATAGGCAATAAAGAATTTAAACACAAAGATGTCATAAGAGACAAGGAAGGACACTATATTCATAAAAGGGACAATTCACCAAGAAAAAATAACCATCATAAATGTTTATGCACCAAACCAAGCAGCTCCAAAGTATATGAGGCAAGCATTGGCAAAACTGAAAGGAGCAATAGACACTTCTACAACAATAGTGGGAGACTTCAACACACCACTCTCTTCTATACATAGAACAAAAGAGAGAGGATCAATAAGGAAATAAACAACCTAATAACATAAAAAATGTGACAAATATATTAGACCTAACAGACATATATAGATCACTGTATCCCAAAACACAAGGATATATATTCTTCTCTAGAGCTTGTGGAAGATTCTCCAGGATAGATCATATGTTGAGGCACAAAAAAAGTCTCAATAAATTTAAGAAGATTGAAACTATCGAAAGCACTTTGTCTGACCATAACGGAATGTACTTGGGAATAATAACCACCAAAGAAAGATCATTCACAAACATATGGAGATAAAACAACACACTCCTGAACAATCAGTGGATCAAAGAAAAAACTGCAAGAGAAATCAGTAAATACCTAGAGATGAATGAAAAAGGGAATACAACATATCAAAACCTATGGGATGCAATTAAATAAGTCAAGCCCTCAGTCTTGGGGCTTGCCTTTATGAAACATTCCCGCGAAGGAGAAGCTAAGCTTACTTAAAATTATGCCTAAGAGTTACCCACAGAGAACTTCTTTTGTTGCTCAGATGTGCCCTCTTTCTCTCAACCAAGTCAGCAAATAAACTCATTACCCTCCCCCATACATGGGACATGAATCCCAGAGGTTCAAGTCTCCCTCGCAATGATGGACAGGACTCCCAGAGATGAACCTGGCTTTGGTATCATGGAATTGAGAATGCTCCCTTGACAAAAATGGGGAAAAGAAATGAAACAAAATTAAGTTTCAGGGTGTTCCAGTTTCCTAGAGCTGCCATTACGCAAAATACCAGAAATGGATTGGCTTTTACAAAGGGGATTTATTAGGTTACAAATTTAAAGTTCTAAATCCATAAAAGAGTCCAAACTAAGGCATCAACAAGGATAACTTCACTGAAGAAAAGCCAGTGGTGTCTGTGACACCGCTTTCATCTGAGACGGCATGAGGCTAGCAAGTGCTGGTCCTTTGCTCTCAGATTAATTTTTGTTTGTTTGTTTGTTTGTTTTCCATATGCTACAACTTTATTACATGTACTTACAGGGCTCTTTCTTCCCTATGCTCATAAAATTTTCATATTTACAATTCCCCACATAATACCACCCTCTACAGGGATAATTTGAAGCCAGATCCCTCTCAATAGCTTCTGAGATTCTAGAATACAGAAAACATATTTTGAAAGCTACTCAGTGACCACCAAATAATGTTCCTATAAAATATGGTTTGGGGAGAACCTATGATGGCAGCTAGGTGAGACAGAGCAAGGAAACACCTCCGTGAAAAACAATGAATAAAAACCAGAAAGTGACCCAGAACATCACCTCCAAAGTAGCACCAGCCGGACAAGGTCTGCTAAAGCCACAGGGAATGTGCATTTGGTGAAACCAGGAGTCTGCATTCTGAAACGAGTGAGTGAGTCGGCTGAGACCCTCGGCCACGCAGCGGTGCGGGGAAACAGTGGCTTGGCGTTTGGAGCCCAGGAGCAGCGGCAGATAAGACGGGAGTGGTGTGGACTAACACCTCGATGTCTGACGTGGAGGATACCCCTTCCCATACCCACTGCAGATTGTCTTGGGTCCAGGGAACTAAAGGGGAGCCAAAAGAAAAAAAAAGGGTTGCGCTGCTTGCAGCCGTCTCCCTAGTGGGCGGGGCTGCTCCTGCCCGGGCCGAACGCACGGCACGGAGCCGCACCAAGAGGCCCAGCCTGACAGGGAGTTTACCCTACAGCACCACTCACACGCCGCATTATCCGCCGTGGACAGTGGCTTTGAATACACCCACGGCTGATTGTCCCGGAGCTGGGAGAGCGGAGCTGTGCGGAAAGGGAGGACTTAATGCCTCCCACTCATCCATCTTTGAAGCGGGCAGGGAGCGCCCCAGACCGGCGTCCCAGGGCTTCCCTGGAGAACGGCGTGCACTTGTGACGTGACACGGCCCTGCCGCAGCAGAGGTCCTGGATAAGCACAGCAGGGAGGGGGAACTGCTCAGAAATCCCAGGAAACATACGCCAATACCAACAACTTTTGGGTTAGGGCAGAGAACCGACTTAAATCTCCGGGAACACCTGGGAGGTTTGATAATTGGAACTGCCCTTCCCCCCTAACCACTCAGACAGGCCCTAATCTTAAAACATAGGAGAAAACCAGACATGGAAAACCCGAACGCAAACACTCAAATCAAAAGATCAGAAGATACACAGTACCTGATTCAGTTACTCAAAGAACTACTGACAGACTATCATCAAAGCATGGCACAGAATACAAAAGACATAAAGAAGACCATAGAAGAGAATAAAGAAGATATTGCAAGAATAATTAAAAAAATAGATCATCTTATGGAAACTAAAGAAACTGTAGGCCAAATTAAAAAGACTCTGGATACTCATAATACAAGATTAGAGGACACTGAACAACCACCCAGCCTCCTTGA
>PVKY010006632.1:0-15745 GCA_004027775.1 Bradypus variegatus
GCATATTTTAATTCAATGTGTGTGTCTTGCAGACCATGTACAGTTGAGTCATGCAACTTTATTCTTAATAACCCAAATCTGAAAAAAACCAAATGTCCATCAACTGATGAATGAGTAAACAACTTGTATATTCATATAATAAAACACTAATACATGCAACATGGTTAACTGTCACTGAAAGAAGCCACAGACGAGAGTACATATCATATAATTCAATTTATATGAAATTCTACAACAAACAAAACTAATGCACCAGAACAGTGGTGGCCTTTGGGGGCGCTGGTGACTAGAAAGGGGTATGAGGGAAATTTCCAGGGTGAAGGAAATGTTTTATTTCTTGATTTGGGTGGTAATTAAATGGGTATATTTATCTGTCAAAACTCACTAACTGGTACACTTTAAATCTGTGCTGTTTACTATATATAATTATATAAAAAGTCTTATGGAAAAAATGGAGTAGTTGATATTGGAAAAGGCTGAATTCAGCTTCTTGGGTACTCACTGAGAAGCTGTTTTTAGAACAGAGCACCTCTTTAAACCAGATGATAGGCACTGATAAACACTGTTTGTTCAGTAATTTATGGAAATGCTAAGAACATTCCAATTACGAGAATTATACATCTATCTGAAGCTCAGGTGTGTGGAGCAAGCTTTATATTTTGATAAGTTATAAAAAAAGAAAAAATATATAAGTACATTAATATAAACAGATTTTAAACAAAACATAGGCTTTTATCTAATTAAAACTGATTTTATTCAAAATATTTCAAATTTTCACCAAATATCTTGTTAAAATCTTGAAATAAAATTGACCAGAATATGAGCTTTTAAAAGTCTTAGGTAAAAAGGCAAATCATAAAGAGCTAGAACACATAATCAGGAAAAAACATTTTTGAGCTTACAAGAAGAAGAAATAAAGGACAAAATTTGTCTATAAAAAAATGAAAAATAAGATTTTGTGTGTTTAAAGATAAAGCCAAAATTAGTTTACAAACAACAAACAGGAAAAATATTCACTGCAAATGTTTTTTTTTACAATGAGCAAATAGTCATGTTTTTAGAGCATCTATGTAATTTATATATTAAAAACCCTTACACAGTCTATCAAAAGGCAAAATATTAACTGAAAAATTTTTAAATGGAAAAAAAAGCATATGCACAAAGGGTTCAAACTCAATCACAATACAAAATGTAAATTAAAATGAAAGAGCATTTTTCAGTTTTGCTAAGATGTTTCCTTCTTTGTTAGATATTCCTGGAGAGGGTAGGGGGAGACAGACAGTGAGCACTCAGGCATTACTGCCAGCAAGGTAAACTGGTATTCAATTTTTATACAGCAAATTTCTAAAGCACTAAAGGGACCAAGACCTACTACAAGGTACAGCACCTGGACTGGAAGTAGGGCTAGGAAAGGTTTCCAGGTTAAATGTGGGGTTAAATAAGAGTCCTCTTACATCAAAAGCTGTATTTGTAAGAAAACCATTGTATGTTAAAACAAGAAAGAAAGATAAGACAAGGGTATTTTCTCTCCCGCCCCTTTTTTTTTTGTTGTTGTTGTTGGGGTTAGGGGTGGCATGGGTAGGGTTCCCCGAAGGTAAGCCACAATAAGTAACTGCTGGAAGATGGATGTGCTCTGCTGAATGTGCTCTGTGGGGCCTAAGGACCTGGGTTTGGAACCTGCCTGGGAGAAGGCTACATACAGATGTTTGAGCAGCTGGATTCTTGAAGGACAAAGAGAAGGCGTTCTGGGCTGCAGGTCCCCTGTGCAGCTATGCCTCACTTCCCAAGGCAGGGTGGCTTTGCCTTGGGGAGTTCAGCTTTACTCCAGGTTGCAATGGTGGATGCAGCAGAGGTACCCTGATGACAGCTATGGAAAGGATAAGGTACTGACCAGCAGGTACAGCATGGCTGCATTTGGGTAAACACCAAAGAACAGCAACAAAACAATAAGACGCAATATATCTATGTAGCTATGACTGTAAAAACTTAAGAAAAAGGTCAAAAAGGAGAAAACACTACACACTAAGCTATTATCGGCAGCTCCATTTCTGGAAGTGGGACAAGCTGGGTGAAGAGCAGTCTCATTTCTAGTTTCATAATTTTTTAAAGCGTTTGTTTTTTTTTTTAAACTTGCTTGAGTTTTTTGGAATATAAAAAAGAAAAAAAAAGTTCTTAAGTTCACAATTCTTGATCCCAAAACTCCAGTCAAAGAATGAGTTGTTTATAAAGTGCTTGCAATAGTGCCTGGCAACATTGTAAGTGTTCAAGTAAATGTTTTAAAAGTAAATACCCTATGGAAAAAGATGCCAACTGTAGGGGAAAAGCCTTTATATACAACTATCAAAGTTCAGAAAAGGTTGGAGGAAGTGAAACGTCTCAAAGGGTGTTACTTTCCAGGTGGCTACCCCTTAAGGCCTAACTCTCAGCTTCTGTGAGTTCAAGAGCACATAGGGAGAGAGGCTGTGCCTTTCTGTGATGGACCTGCAG
Source organism: Bradypus variegatus (assembly GCA_004027775.1). Classification (NCBI taxonomy): domain Eukaryota; kingdom Metazoa; phylum Chordata; class Mammalia; order Pilosa; family Bradypodidae; genus Bradypus; species Bradypus variegatus. The sequence continues at coordinate 2,488 of PVKY010006632.1, forward strand.
TGCTAGCGTCTACAGGCATTTACGGGAGAACTGTACTGATCATGCAGAATTGGAATACTTATCAGCATGAGGCCAATATTTTCTCCCTGTGGGCAGATTTTCATTCATTCATTTAATAAATATTTATTAAGCACCTACTATGTGCTGGGCACTGTTCCAAGCTCTAGAGATACAGCAGTTAGCAAAACAAAAATCCCTGTCCTCATTCTCATGAAGCTGATGTTCTAGTGAGAAGAGACAGGCAATAAACAAATATACACGGTCAGCTGGTTGTAAGTGCTATAAAGAAAAATAAAGCCAGCTAAGTGTGGGAGGTGGGCAATATAAAGAAAACAGCAGCCATCTCTGTCCTCAAGGGCTGTCAGTCTAGTGGAGAACTGACCAGTAAACAGTCATTGGAGAGAAGCAAAATCTACACTTGAGTGGCACTCAGGTGTTTATGAGAATGGAGAGGGGGTGCCTAACCCATTAGGGGAGGTCAAGGTAGGCTTCCAGGAGGAGAAGCACAAGCTGAATCCAGAAGAATATACAGAAGTCAGCCAGATGAAGCAGTGGGGAAGGGCAGTCCAAGAAGGAGACCCAAAGGCTTGGAAGGGATAGCGAGCATATGACAGGGTGCTACAACGGAATAACAGTGTGTGATGGGAGAACAAACCACGTGGATTCATTTCACTTGGAAGGTTCTGAAACATACGAGTGGGGTATGAGCAGAGTCCTCTGCAAGCACATGCACATATACATACATACACTCACAGCAGTCATCTGCTGTGTTTGCTTGCCTAGAACCTCTACACTTCCCCATCCCATGTGGTTACGAATGGATAGTTTACTCCTTCATCCCAGGAGTAGGCCTGTGATGCAAGCCTGTCCATTCATGGTAACCCTACCCTCCTGTCCACAGTAATTCATTTACAATGCTAGAAGAGAGCTGTAAGGTCACAGGCTTGGGATTGCCAGGAGCCAGATTTTCCACCTGTGTAGAGAAAACAACAGGACAGACTGAGGCCCATAAACAAAAAAAACCAGAAAAACGCAGAGCCATGACACCATTTGAGCCCCAGGGTCCAGCCATGCCTGAAGCTCGCCTTTGGATTTCTTAGTTAAAGGATCAAAGAAAGGTTAAAGAAAAAAAAAAACAAAAGACCTTTTGTTGCTTAAGTTAGTTTACACTGGGTTTCTGTCATTTGCAACAGATTAAAACACTCCTTTTTTGGGAACGGGCTTCACTGTGTGTTGGGGGGACCACTGCAGGGTGGGGGAGAGAGGTGGTATAGAGGGAAAAGGAGAATGGATGTCAGAGGGACTGTCCCATTAAGCCTGAAAAAGACAGTGAAATAGGTGGCTTCAAGGCAGGGGGCTGGGGTGGGAGTAGTTAGTGGTGATAATGGAAGCAGCAACTAGAGCTCTTTGAATGGAGGAACTGAGTGGGTATGTGTAAGTCACAGTCCATATGGTAGGGTTATCTGAACATTGTGGGTCCCTAATAGATCACTACATAGCCTTAAGTCATCTCCAAACAGAAAACCCAAGAAAATAATTTGTTTAAAACCAGTTTACTATTCCCACATTAAGTCACGTCAGTCACATATCTTTCCCGAATATTTAATTTTTAGAAAAAGTTAATATTTTGAACTCTCTTATCCCTGATGCCAAACCATCATCCGGCACCCTCCAGAAAACTTAACTCAAGCAGCTGTACCCATTATGGTCCAAGTCTAACAGATGTTATGGCAAAACAAATCGCTCTAAGAGCTTACGACAGAAACCCCAAAGCTCAGATGCTGTTGTTCACATGTATGGAAACTCTATTCGGTTGGTCACAGATAATAATACCCAACTGGTCTGAAACACAGCTCAAATCTTTAAAGCCATTAAACAGAAAGATGTTCATATTACACTGTGTTATATTATAAAAATCTAGCTTAAGGAAGCCTTTATGTGTTAAGCATGGGTCTCGTCCTGGCAGAAATAATAATGCCTCAAAATTTTTCCTTCTTTGCACAAGTATTTACAAATACCTACTGTGTGCCATGAACCCAGCACCATGTGCCCATGAGCCTTTCCTTTTTTCTCTGGGTGAAAAGGCCAAATTTTGATTCATATCTGGACAATGCTGGGTAAAATGTAAACTAAAAGATGCTGTATCACCGGACAATTTGAGATGTTATTCTTGCACCAAACGCTGGTGCTCTAAACTCTGCACATCCCCCCATCCCCCTCAGGGACCAAACCACATAGTCTGAAGGCCTGGGTTCAAGATCCAGCTCTGCCATTAACTAAAGTCAGGACCTTGGCCAAGACATTCCTTTTGTATCTATAAAATGGGGATAATACCTACGCATTGCACTGGATTGCTGGAATTAGTGTATGTAAAATGCTTAGCACAATATCAGGCACACAGCAAGTACTTAATAAAGATAAATTATAATCAGTAGAATAAAGTGAGGTCTTAACTTCTTTTCAGTTCTAAAGTTCTGTAAAGTCTACAGTTGAGCCATTGTGAGTTTTAAGATTTTTGCCCCCAAGTCTGATTTATCGTATCTGGCATAATGGAAAATATCCCAAATATCAAAAAGTATAGCTTCTCAAGCAGCTATACCAACGGGAAACCTTAAGCAAGCCAGCAAGTTAAAGTGTCTGGGTGCTGGGCCCTTACTAATAATAGACGCTTCAAATTCTGACAACAACCCTGCAAGGTAGATATAATTACCTTCATTTTGTAGATATGACCAAGGAGTAGAGAGGATAAATAACTCATTCAATGTCATACAGCTAGTAAGTGGCAGGCTTGACTCTAAAATTCATGCCCTTTTTTCACTCTATTTTCCTGCCTCCTATAGAGCAAGCACCCAATTGTTTGTTAAATAAATGGAAATAATGAAAAAAAAAACTTCAGGATCTTAAAAAAACAAAGACAAAACAAAACCGAAACAAGCCCTCTTGGGAGAGAAAAACGTTGTCATCCTCACTTCCCGACAATTTGATGCTCCTGCATTCTCTGCTCCCAAAAGTACTTGTCTAGAAATCCTGCCTCCTTCTCCAGCAACTGTGACTGCCTTGGCGTGCAAGTCTCCTACCTCCTTACACTCTGCTCTCTCAGCTAAGCGTACCGGGACTCTATCCAACAGCATTTTAAATCCAATGACTGGTATTCCTTTTTGCAAGGCAAGTTTCCCAAACTCTTAACACCAACACGAACACGTGGGGCAGGCTTACCCCCTAGGAGGGCCCAAGAATCAAGCCAAACAGAGGAACGGGAGGTGACGCAACTAGGCCTCCCTCACCAGGGCCAGACAGAGGCCGAGCGCGGGGGCCGAGATCTGGCAGTGGGCTCTCTACCGTGCACGCCCACACCGTCCCAGGGGGCAAAGCAAGGCAAGGGCGGCGGATATTATCCCTGAGATGAGGCGCTGGCCCTGATCTCCAAGCACTTAGGGTGAGAAGGCGCAGGAAGGAGGATACCAAGACGAGTCCCAGGCGCCACGCTCTCCAATCACTCTCCGAGGCAGGGGAGTTGGAGAGAGGGAAACAAGGGCCTTTGGTACTAGCTGTTGGACTCCGGCTGGCGCAAGCGTCTCAGCATCCGCCCGCGGCCGCCTGCAGCTGCGGCCGCCTACACCCGCGCACACACAGGCGTATACAGACGCACACAACCACTCGGGCCCCCGGCGCCCGCTTCCTCGGGAGGCTGTCGAGCCCAGCCGCTGTCCTCCAACACCCGCATCCCTACCCGGGCCGCGGCCGCCTTTACCGTGCCGGGGAGCCCTGGCGCTTCCCTTTCCATTAGAGCCGGGGACAGGAGAGGCAACGTTCCGGCCGGGGAAGGTGATGGCGGAGAAGCGGAAAGCGTCTTACCGGGTCTTGGAATTCCTCGGGACACAACCGACACCACGGCCACAAGAACCCTCCCCCCGCCCTCCCCCACCACGTAGCCCTCTCTACCTATTCAGTCTGGAATCAATGGCCTGGTCGCGAAGTGGTGACATCATTGGCGCGCCGGGCGTGGGAGGGCGCCCCACGTGATCATTCCCTTTTTGTTGACGTCCTAGGAAAGCTGAGCTTCTGTGCTGTCTTTCGTGGGTTTTTCCCCATTTGCAAGCGGCGTTGTTGTGGGCACGGTGGGGAGTAGGTACTTCGGTTTCGGATGTTGTGCGTTTGCTGATGGCTTTGAGTAAACTCATTGCTAGTATGTTCGGGCCGGAAGGCCTGAAAGGATATGTAGATACAATCCTTTTTTAAAAAATGGACCTCAAGGACATAAAATTAAATAATACACAATAATCAGTGGTCTTTGGATGGCCCATGTAAATTAAACTATCTTTACTAATAGAATAAACATCTCCTTTTAGCTCTCCACCCCACCCAAGAACTAAAATGTTACCAATAACATTCATCTAATTATGAGGCGTCCGGCTCAGAAATAACCTCCATCCTTAATTTGTGTTTATCGTTACATTGCTTTGATTTTTGCACATTCACATATATTACTAAAAGTATTTTTATTTCTGTTTTAGATTTTTGCTTGTTTTTGAACTTTCATCTAGTGTTCTAGGACTTTTATTTTCATTAACATGTTACTAGGATTCATCCTTCTTGTTGAAGGAAGTTGCATTTAATTCATTTTCACAGCTATGTAATCCATTATGTGAGTGGACCATAATTTATATACCCATCCTCCATTTGTTGAATATATATGCAATTTCCAGTTTTTTTGCTATCCCGAACGGTGATACTATGAACATTGCCTTCTGGTGCCCCTTGTACAAAAATTTCTGTTGGTATATTTACCTTGGAGTAGAACTAATGGGTCTTGAGTGTGCTAGTGTTCAACTTTATATAATGCAAAATTTTTATCCAAATGGTTGTGGCAGTTTATACTCCTACCAGCACCCACATCTATTTGTGCCAATGAAATGGGACCTAAATGGCCTTATTGGCTTATCCCTGAATTAAGCATCTCTTCTGTGTATTTATTGACCATTCATAGAACCTTTTCTATGAAATGTTAGTTTCTGTCTTTTGCCCATGGTTTAAATGAATTGTCTTTTTCTTAGCGATTTGCTGGAATTCTTTATGTACTCTGGATACTAGTTCTTTGTCAGTTATATGTATTGCAAATTTCTTCTCCCATTTGTAGCTTGTGTTTTTACTATTTTGATAAATATGTTTGAAATTATAAATATCTATCAAGTTTTAATTTTTTTCCTGCCCTAATATACATTCCCTACTCTTTCTTGTAAAAGTATTTAGTTTTGCTTTTGGCATTTATTTTTCTGGAATTTATTTTTTGTGTATGACAATGAGGTAGGGATCAAATTTTACTTTTTCCCTACAAATGGCTTTTTTATCCCTAGCTTCATTTATTAACTAGCCCACCATTCCCAACCAAATCACCATGCCAACTTTGTCATGTATGAACATTCCACTTATGTATGGGTCAATTTCTGGGCTGTCTATTCTGCCAACACCATGCTAATTACCATAGCTTTATAAAAATTCTTGATATTTAGTAAGGCAAATCTTCTCTCCTTATTTTTCTTCTTTACTAATTCTTGCCTATTCTTGGTCCTTTGTTTTTCAGTGCACATTTTAGAACAAGTTTCTCCAGTTGCCCAAAAAAATTGTTCAGATTTTAATTGCCATTACTTGCTATTACATTGAATATATAGATCAATTTGGAGGGAATTGGCCTCTTTATGATTCCCAGTCTTCCAATCCATGAACAAGAGAGAGCTCTCTTTGTAATAAGTCTTCAATGTCTTTCAGTAAAGATTCATTATTTTCTGTGTCCAAATCTTGCACATCTTTTGTTGGGTTTATTCCTACATACTTTGTATTTTTTGTTGCTATTGTAATTGATGTCTTTTAAAATTACACTTTTAAATTGCTTGTTGCAGGTACAGAAATGAATCTGATTTTTATATATTGATATATCCATCCACCTCACTAAAACTCCCTTCTTTCTAATAATTTGTTGATTCTTCTTTATTTTATATGTAAAATATCATTATCTGAAAAAAAAATGCCAGTTATATTTTCTCCCAACCAGTCCTTAATGCCTTTTATTTTTTTTGAAATTTTTTGTAGGTTAGGACCTCCAGTGTAATGCCAATAGAAGTGGACATTCTTTAATTGATCCTGATTTTTGAAAAGGAAATTTAGTATGATTTGGGGGCTAAATTTAAAGTGATATTTTTGTAGACTTTTTGTAAAGACTCTTTATCAGATTAAATAAGGTACCTTTTATTTCTAGTTTAATTACATTTAAAAATTTTTTAATGGATATTGAATTCAAACTTCTTTTTTACATCTGTTGAGATGATCATATAATTTTTCTCTTCATAGGTCAGTATCATAATGATGTGTATAGATTTTTCTAATATTAAACTATCCTTGCATTCCTTGGATAAAAATCTTGATCATAAAGTATTATAGATAATTTATATTGTACTGAGCTTATATTCTCTCTAGAATTTTTGCATTTGTATTTACAAACATAGGCCTGTGATTTTCCTTTTCATTCTGTCCTCATCTGTTTCAGTTTCAGGGCTCATGGAAGTACTCAAGGATGATTCCCTCTTTCTATATACTCTGGAAGAATTTATATTTATATTTTATATACTCTGGAAGAATTTATGTAAGATTGGAGTGATCTTTCCTTCCAAGTTTCAGCAGAATTCACTTACAGAGCTGCCTAGCCCCTAGGCTGGACATTTTCTTTATGGGAAGATTTTAAACTATGGCTTTGATTTTTTAAAAATAGTTTTGGAACTACTCAGGCATTTAATTCCTCCTTGAGTTAGTTTACAAAGTTGTCCCAGTTTGCTAATGCTGCCATTATACAAAATACCAGAAATGGATTGGCTTTTAAAAAGGGGGGTTATTAAGTTACAGATTTACAGTCCTAAGGCCATAAAAGTGCCTCAACTAAGGCATCAACAAGAGGATACCTTCACTGAAGAAAGGCCGTTGGCCTCTGGAACAGCTCTGTTAGCTGGGAAGGCATGTGGCTGGCGTCTGCTTGCTCCCAGATTGCGTTTCAAAATGGTGTTCTCCAAAATGTCTCTGAGCTTAGCTTCTCAGGGCAAACTCTGGGCTAGTATCTCCAAAGCATCAGCAACAGCTTTCAACAGCCGTCTCCAAAATGTCTCTCTCTGCTGCAGCCTGTTCTTGGTTCTTTCTCCCAGGACATTTCTCTCTAAGCACCTGGGGGTCCTGTCTTAGCATATCCTGGGGCACACTCTGGGCTTCATCTCTTAGCTAAACATCCTTCTGTCTGCTCTCCAAGCACTTAAAGAGTCAGAGTCAGCAAGCAGCTGGGCTTCTCAGTCCCTTTTAAAGTACTCCAGTAAACTAATTAAGACCCATGCTGAATGGGTGGGGACAAACCTCCATGGAAACAATTCAATCAGAGTTACCACCTACAGTTGGGTGAGTCACATCTCCATGGAAACACTCAATTAAGAGGTCACACCCTAATCAGAAAGATTAATAAATCTGCCCCCACAAGATTGCATTAAAGAATATGGCTTTTTCTGGGGGACATAATATATACAAACCAGCACAAAAGTAATATGTTTCTAGGAATTTTTCCATTTCATCTAAGTTTTTATGTTTATTGGGATAAAGTTGCTGATAGTATTTTATTTTCTTTTGAATCTTGTAGTTATTCCCTGTGTTTTCATTTATATTATGTGTGGTAGTTTATATTATTATTCCCAAAATATTTGTTCACCCTCTTTAGAGTTCTATATTCTCACAATTATTGCCATGTGCCATGTGCCTCCTGAGGGGAGGAGGATTGTAGCAGCCCAAGAGGGCCATGCCAGTCCAGAGGCCAAAGAAGACAACGAGCATTTTCTGATACATGATCTTTTATTCAGGGCTTGCTTACAGGGTGAGAAATAGTGGAGAGATCATGACTGCTCTCTCAGGCCAAGCAGCAATCACATTCGCAGGGAAGATGACCAAGTGATGCAAAAAGGACAGAAAGCCTTTTATAACGGTTTAAGACAAAAGGCCCTCCTAAGGGTGGGGGGAGCCTAGATGCAGGAACAAGTTACTTTGACCTGGGAGGTGGTGCAGGAAGGACTAGAATAACACTTGAACAATTACATTTTGCTCCTTTTGTGAGACTAAGAGCCTCTCACTTCCTACCTGCTTCCCATAAAGTTACATTTTAAGGTCAATTTACTCTTTTTCTCTTCATTGGCTTAGAAAGACAATAGGTTAAACATTTAGCTGCCTAGGTCATGCAGAGTGCTGTGCACCAAAGATCTGCAGGCCTGTTTTGCTCAGGCCAGGGGTTGCCACAAGGATATATTCCCACCCCACTGACAATGGGCTTGGTCAAAATGAGACTACATATGAGCAAAAATATGACTGTTTAAGAGACAGACCTCTTTTGCTGTTTTGCCTCTCCATGAGAACAGCATGTCCTTGATGGGGATTCTGAGAACAAAGAAGACATGTGGAGGGGAGCCCCGCAGAGTCACAGAGGACCTGCAGTCAACATTTACAGTGAGCAAGAAATAAACTTGTATTGTTGTAAGTCACTGAGATTTGGGATTTTGTTAGTTACTGTAAGAAAAGGATAAGTTTAGCTTTCACATAGAGACAGCATGGAATAAAAATGGAGGCAGAGTCAGCTTAAACAAGCCCTGTGGTAAAGGGAAGAAAGAGAGAATTTGCGCCAGCTCCTTGTATGGAATAATAACCATGGTTACTGGAATGTAAAGAGATATGAGGTAAAATCAGAGGTGGGAACTCCCAGCAGGAAGTTTAAACTAAATGAAGTCTCTCAGATAGGCTGATCAATTCAGAATCTCAATGATGAGCCAGTTGGCTCTCTTGGATAGGCTGTGCAAGTTAAAATCTCAGAGATGGGCTAGTTAGTTCTTTCGGATAGGCTGTAACCTCTGTAGTACCCAGCCAATGGGGCAACAGGGGAGGGACTTGCGCATTAGGAGTAGGGGGTTAAAAGGTCGCCATTCTCTTCCTCCCGCACACCAGGCTATCACGTTTTTGGCTGTGTGCCCTTTCTTGCGAGATCGTAAATAAATTCTTTTCTCCTCCAGAACGGAGTGAGCATTTATTCCCTTACAGGTACCGCTCTATTTCTCACAGTTGCCACAGCATTTTATAGAGAACACTGACTGATAAATTATTTATCTATGCTTTCTTTTTCTCTTTTCTTTTTTACTTAGATAAGTCATTGCAGAGGTTTGTTTATTTTGTTGGTCTTTTCAAAGAACCAACTTTTGGCCTTGTTGATTCTATCCTATTGTATTTTGTTTTCTATTTCATTTTCTATTTTTATTTCTGCTCTAACCATTTTTGTTTCCTTACTTCCACTTTCTTTTGAGTTTATTCTGTTGCTTATTTTCTATTTCTTAAGTTGTGTGCTTAGTTCATTAATTTTTATTCCTTTTATTCTCTTCCATAAAAAACATTTAAGGCAATAACATTTCCTTAAAGTGCTGCTTTTTATATTCACAGTTTTGATATATACTGTTTTCATTACTATTCAGTTCTAAAATATATTTTAATTTTTATTATGATTCCTTCTTTCACTTGTGATAATTTCAAAGGCATGATCATGAATTTCCAAATATATGGAGATTTTAAAATTAGCTTCTAACATAATTGTACTGTGATCAGAGAACATGGTTTGTATGATAGTTTTTCTTTGAAATTTTTTTTGTGTTTACTTTATAGCCTAAGTCACAATCTAGTTATGTAAATGTTCCATTTGTTCCATATATTTGAGAAGAATTTGTATTCTCTCATTGTTGATGAAAAATTCCATATATGTCCATCAGTGCAAGCTTGTTAACTGTGTTGTTCAAAGATCCTGGATCTCTGCTGATTTTCTTTTTTTAATTAGAGAAGTTATGGCTGATTTTTTTTAATCTGCTTGAATCACCAGTCACAGAAAAAGACATGTTGAAAAATCTCCCACAATGATGGTGAATTTGTCAAACTTATCCCTGTAGTTTTTATCAATTTATGCTTTATATATTTTAGCATATTTTATTAGAAGCTCATATGCTTAAAATTGTATTATCATTTTTGATATTAAATCTATCATTAAATAGTTACCCATTTCTATGCCTGTAATGCTCTATTTTATACTCTATTTTGTCTGATATTAACATAGCCTAACCAGTTTATTTTTGTTCTTTTTTTCTTGTATTCCACAAAGTAGGCATTTTCATTTTATTCTGCATGAACAAAGTTTGTATGGCTTATATACAAGGAAGGAAGAAGAGCCAATATTAGCATGTGTTTGTCAACTAGCTGCCACTAAGTGCATCTAGGATAGCTCATTCTTATGGGACTGTCCTCCAAGAAGCCATGTAAAGTATGTTTCAGGAAAGTCTGCCAAGAGGAATATTTTAACGATATTTTCAGTTATTCAACAAACTGCCTCTGGGAAAGAAGAGAGAAGAGTTTCTCCACTGGCTCTTGTCTTCCTTTGTTCTTAAGGGTTAACCCTCCTGCCCTTTGGTGGTATGCATTTGTGTCCCCTAGTGTCTGATGACTCAGCATCAACAGGGTGGCCCCAGGGTAAAAGGAAAGAGAAATGAGGTATTGGTGTGGAGTGAGGTCATCATTGTGTGCCTGTATGAGATTAGTTGGAGTACACACAGAGTTGGTACCAACAATGGTGGCTGAAGGCCTTGGAGACAGGTGAAGCCAAAAGGATCTGAGGTGGGGCTGAAGTGAAGGAAAATAATTTCAGATGGAAGACAGTGGTTCAGGAAGGAGTGAAGAGCAATGGAAAGGGTAAAAATCCAACGTGACTATCTTGTGGGGTTAAAATACAGAGAGAATTTAAATATATATGACAATAATTGCACAAAAGGAGGAGGGATTTGGTCAATGAATATAAAGTTCAAAGGTCCTTGCATTGTCCAGAAAATGGTAAAAATAATAATTTATACTGCACTTAAAAAAAGGAAGCATGTATATTGTAATCGCTAGAGTCATCATTGAAAGAATAATAAAGGAAGGTATAATCAATAAGCTAATAGAAATGAAAATGGAATAATAAAATTAATCCAAAAGTAGGCAAGAAGGAGAGAAAAAAAAACAGAACAGGTGGGTCAAATAGAAAACAAGTAAGACAGTAGAGTTTAAACCCAAACATATCAGTAATGACATTAAATATAAATGGATTAAGTAGTTGAATTAAAGATGAAGATTGTCAGACTGGATTTATAAAAAACAAAAACCCCCACACAACTAAATGCTCATTACAAGAAACTTTAAATAAAAGGATAGAGAAAGGTTGAAAGTAAAAGGATGAATACATATATTTAAAACAACTATAAAACAAATACAAAATATAGCATATATAATAATACTAATATTGCATAAAGAAAACATTAAGATAAGCAAATAAAGAGGGCTAATTCATAATGATAATAGGGTTAGCAGACCAAGACAATATAATAGTATAAAAGTTGTATATACCAAATAGCAAAGCATCATAATATAAAAAGAAAAAAAAGACATGGCTAAAAGGAGAAATAGATAAATTCTCAATTATAGTAGGAGATTTCAACATACCTCTCTTATTAACAAGAATATGAAGACAAAAAATTTAGTAGGGATTTAAAATATTTGAACAATGCAACAAACTTGACCTAAATGGTACATACAAAACAATGCAACAATTGCAGAATATAGATTCTTTTCAAGTGCACACATGGAACATTTACCAAAACTGAATATGTGGTAAGCCATGAAACAACTTTCAGCCAACTTCAAAAGATTGAAATTAAACAGCATGTTCTCTGGTTAGAATGTAATTAATCTAGAAATCAATAACAAACAAGATAACAAGAATATCCCCAAATGTTTGGAAATTAAGCAATATACTTCTAAATACTTGATGGATTAAAGAAGTCACAATAGAAATTAAAAGGTATTTAGAGCTGAATAATATTGAAAATATCTGAACGTGTAGGAGGTAGCAAAAGCTGTGCTTAGAGAAAAAAATTATAACCTTGAAATTGATAACATATCAATTAGAATATAGAATATATAGAAAAATAAGAATATGGAAAAAAGGCTGAAAATTAGCATGCAAGTATCTCAAGAAGTTAGAAAAAGAACAGTAAACACAAAGAGGAAGAATATAATGAAGGTAAGAGCAGTAACTAATGAAATAGAAAACAAGTATACAATTGAGAGATTCAATAAAGACACAAGTTGGTTCTTTGAAAAGACTGGTAAAATGGGAAAAAGCCCTAGAAGACTGATCAAGAATAAAAGAGAGGAGGCATAAATAATGTCAGAAAAGATCCTATCTTTTATAGATAATATCTTTTTTATAGCTCCTATTAAATAGTGGTAAGAAATACAGCTGTCTGACTCCTACTCCCAGAGAAATGTATTTAATTGGCCTAGCATAGAGGAATTGGTTCCTGGTGATCATCAGTACAATTTAACAGTGATAGTCTTTTCTCTATTGTTAGAGAAGTTGTACGTTTATAGAATAATCACATAGAATGTACAGCATTCTCATACACCTCTCATCATGCTCGCAGTTTTCCTTATTATTAACACTTTCCATTAGTGTGGTCCTTTTGTTACAATTGATGAAACAATATTATTATGATTATACTATTAACTATAGTCCAGAGTTTACAATAGTGATATTCTTGTCTTGTTCTCCCTCTCTTCCTTCCCCCCTCCCTCCCTCCCTTCCTTCCTTCCTACCTTCCTTTCTTCTTCCTGCCCTCCCCTCATTTTCTAAGAATTTATTGAGCTCCTACTATGTGTCAGGCACAGTTCTACTTGTTGAGAATACAGCCATGAAAAAATAGACAAAGTCCCTGCCCTGATGAAAATTACATTTTGGTGAAGGGTGGGGAGAGACAGAAAAGAAGAAAATAAATGAACATAAAATGCCAGAGAGTACAGTGGAAAAAAAATGAAGTTGGAAAAGGGGAAATAAAGTATATCAATTTCCTTAAAAGCATTATTGAGATATAATTTACATACCACAACATTTGCCCATTTAAAGTGTACACTTAAATGATTTTTAGTATATTTACACAGTTGTGCACCTTCACCATGGTCTAATTTCAGAACATTTTCATCATCCCCTAAAGAAACCTCATACTCACTAGCAGTCACTCTCCATTTCTCCCAGCCCTAGGCAACCACTAATCTACTTTCTGTTTCTGTAGATTTGCCTTCTCTGGGTATTTCATATAAATGGAATCATACAAGATGTGGTCTTTTG
>PVKY010006633.1:0-15762 GCA_004027775.1 Bradypus variegatus
TTTTTTAACAAACGAATAAACAGATGAATGAATAAATAGAAGCGAAGTCTCAGAAACAGGGGCACTGAAGCTTAATCTCAGAGTGCAGTCCAAAAATGGCCCTTCCATAAATATTTGCTGAGCTCCCGAGGCCTCAAAGGTACAAAGATGAATAAAAAATATGGGCTCAGCCTCTCTGGGTTTCCAGCTCAGAGGATGCACCAGGCATGTAAATAAAGCAGGTCAGCCATGCACAGTGGATAGTCTTGCTCGCCCAGATCTCTGGGAGCCAGAGGGGGGCCTGGGAAAGACTAATACTAAGGAGTCACAAAGGTTGGGTCATGAAGTGAGGAGCGGGCATTTGGGGTGGGGTGGGAGGGGATAGATTGGTCAGGGAAACTCATTCTAGGAGGAGGGAATAATATGTGTGAAGACAGAGAGCCCTTTGCTCCTCATGTGGCCTGTGACTACAGTACTTCCTCCCGGCCTTCTAATCCCTAAATGATCTGATCAACTCATTCACACTGTAGTGAATGCTGCACTGTGCCACCTAGAATCCCCTGCAGGGCCTGTGCACCCATTCTCCCCACTGGCTGCTGGCAGTGTTGGCTGCTGATGCTCACAGCTGAGTCTTCTTCAGGAACAGACATCAGATAAGGGAGATCCCTTGTCCCAAGTCATGCATCAAACCCCCCTCCCACCATTCCTGCCATCCAAAGACGTAGCCCTTTTGCTTCAATGCAGGCAAGTCTGAGGTCCATCCCAGCTCCAGAGCTCCCAGTGGGATCAGCTGAAGCTTCTTTAGGGCCTCTAGCCTCTATCACAGCCCAGCTTCTCTCTCTGCCAAATCCTGTCTTATTTACAGCTATACTGCAGTTGATCCTGAATGTACTCTCTAATAAACCTCCTGCATGCAAATCTCCACCTCAGAGTGTGTTTTCTGGGAAACCTACCTAAGACACTCACTAAAGTGTAAATGACCACTAAACCCCAAGGTTTGCCTTCCCTGGGAGTGTTTGGACTATAGGAACAACAATAACTAACATTCATTCAGTGATTTCTATGCCAAGCATTAAGCAAAGCACTTTGCTTATATGCTCTTATTTAATAAAGAATGGATCTAAGCCAAGGGAATGAATTTCTAATGCTGAAATTAAAGGCTTTGGTGGTTAGCTAAGGAGGCTAGAAGTATTTGTGTGACATAAATTCTGCCGCAAATTTCTGTGTCTCATTGTACTGTCAGCACTGACCCTTGTAATGGCTGCGTTAAGTCCCCATCAGGTCAGGGTGTGGACTCCCAGTCTAATTTTCCTTTAAAAAAATAACAGGGCTTATTCTACTCAGTAATATAATGAAATCTCTGTTCCACCTCGTCTCTGGGGTCTCATGTCTTGGGAGCCTGTGTGGAGGTGAATTCCTCTGAAAGTGGGCTGCCCCTGGTTGGGACTCCCCGAGACTCTTCTGAGAAATGGTGACATTATCCCCAGTACTTCCTCTCTCTTCTCCGGCAACTCCTGCCACCACCGTTGGGCCCTCCTCAGGTCCTCGTTCCTCGGGCCTGGGCTTTCCACCTTCCCTCTCCGTTGTCTGCTCCCCTCCCCCAAGGGAGATGCTGGTCTGGACTCTCCTGTCCCCCAGGCCTAAGCTGCCTGCCTCCTGGAGAGCGTGCCCTGGCAGCAGACAGTGGCTCCCTCCATCCCTCTGGCCTTCAGGAACATGTCCCAGCATGTTGAGCCCTGGCATAGAAGAAGCTGGTGGCTGTTCTGTCCTTCGGGCTGCCTACTTTGGGGCAGGGAGGGGGGTGGCAGGAGACTGGAGAGCCCCAGAGACCCCAAGGAGATCTTGGCCTCCTTGGATCAAGACCTCTGTGGGAGGCCTGAGTTTCTCTGAACAGAAAATGTGATTTGCAGCAGGTTTTCTGGAATCGGCCTAGGAGCTGGCATAGCCAAGGACGTGTGTGTGTGTGTGTGTGTGTGTGTGTGTATGTGTGTGGTGAGAGTCAGACCT
The DNA here is from genome assembly GCA_004027775.1 of Bradypus variegatus. Classification (NCBI taxonomy): domain Eukaryota; kingdom Metazoa; phylum Chordata; class Mammalia; order Pilosa; family Bradypodidae; genus Bradypus; species Bradypus variegatus. Next base: position 1,987 of record PVKY010006633.1, read on the forward strand.
TGTGACCTCTACCAACCTGCTCCTTTGCCCTCTTCAGGGCAGAAGTCTTTTTCTCTTGAAGTGTGTGCCTGGTTACACATTCAAGTGCATGATTGCAAACATGTTTCTTAAGTAACTAGACACTCAGTAGGTGCTTAATGAATATTTGTTGCATTCCACTATGGTGGTGGTGGGGAGCTAGGAGTTACAAAAAAAAAATCACTTCCCAACAACAACAACAAAAAGAATTATTTCATTGTGAAGCTCAGTACCACAAAACTTTAAATAATTCAATACAAGCCTTCATTAAAAGGGGAAAAAAATTCCAAAAGAAACAGACATACAATGTCAAGCCTATTTGAAACGCCCGAAAACTGAGGGGATTCAAGGCAGTAGGAGGATGGGCCTGTCTTCCGCTGGACATTGGATGAAACATCCCTTGGGTGGTGTGGGTAGAAGGGAGTGGGTGGGTGGGTCCTGGGTTCTTGCCTTTCTGGGCCCTCCTGAGTTTCCGCTACAATCCTGGCTTGACTCCAGGGTCATGCAGGTAAGGGGGTCAGGGACTATGCCCTCCCACCCCAACCTGGGCTCCCATCCCCACAGCAGGGAAGAAGGCCGTCCTCCCTGAGGTCAGCCTTGTTAGAGGAAGAAGACAGGGCATGCCTGGGCAGAAATTTCCAGACACTAAACAGCCCTAGATGTCAGTAACTGTAGCCACTCCAAGCCTGAATTCTATTTTTTAATGGGATTTCTGTTCAGATTAACACTCTGTTCCCTGCAAAAAAAAAATTTTAAAGCAGAAAATGCAAATATTTCAAGTGCAGGATAGAGGCAAAGGTGAGGTGTGAAGGGACTGGGGTACGGGGGTGGGGGGAGCAGCTGCACACCTCACATACTCTGTATCTGACAGAAGCACCAGTGGATACTTTCAGAGTTGTCTTTCATCAATGTTACCTCAGTAAGTTCCCTGGAAATGAGGTCTAGAGCCACTCAAGCAAAGAGGGCAGCAGGCAGAGCTCTGGGATGGAGCAAAAGGACTTTGGTCCAATCCTGTCGTAGTCATAAATTTGCTGTGTGACCTGGGCCAGGTCACTTAAACTCTCTGAGCCTTTTTCCCCAGCAGTGAATGTGTTTATGGGGAATATCCAGGCAATAGCTTATTTTCCCCAATCCTTCTCCCTTTCCTAGCCATCAAATCTGCCGAAATCACAGTGGTTTCTTCTGTTGAGGTGAGAGGGAGATTTGTGGGGGTGGGGGCGAGGGTATAGGGAAACTGATTCACTGTCCCATTTCTCCTTGAGACCTGGTTGGATATTTCTGGGAAGTGTCTCCAATTTCCTCTTTTCCTGAGGCATTTGAGAAGCAACAGCCTTCAGTTCTCTGGGCCTCTGGTTCCTCATCAGTGAAATAAAGGAGATTGAATTCCATTCTGGCCTCAAAGATGCTTTGTTGGGGTGTCCGGGTACCTCACGGTGCTCCAGGGAGAGATGGTCTAGTGAGGGAGCCGTGGGACTAATGGTGTATAGCGAGGCTTTTCTGGGAACCGCAAAGTGAAGTGCATCATTTTTATCATTTATAGATTTTTATAAATCTGTGTTAGGTAATCCCTGCCCAGAGTCGGTCAGCAGTGGGCCAGAAATGGGAAGGGGGGCCCTGGGTATTCTTTAGGAGTTGGGGGACTAATGTTGAAGCGCCCACTCACTCCCCAACTGGAAAAAGCCGGGTTTGTGGCTAAATTCATGGAGAAATGTGTCTAGCGCGCAAGCCCAGGCGCGCGGGCAGGGGGGAAGCGCTCTCTGCAGCCGGCGAGGCCCCGACTCCAGCAGCCGGCGGGGAACCTGGAGCTCTGCCAGGCGCGGGCGCGGAGCCGCCCGGGCCCCTGGGGAGGGCGGTCCCAGGCGGCGCGGTGGGCCGAGCGGCAGGTCCCGCCTCCCGAGGCGTGTCCGCGCTGTGGCTATATCAGGGCCGCGCCGGGCGGCGTCAGCTGAGGTGTGAGCCGCTGCCCGAGCCAGTGGCTTAGAGACCCAGATTCGGGTGCGAGTTCACCGAGACACGGAGACACTCAGACGAGGTGAGGCAGCCGCGGCAGGCGGGAGCACATCCTGGCCCGAAACATTGAGCTGAGCGTGTCCGCGGGTGTGTGTATGTGTGTGTGTGTGTGTGTGTGTGTGTGTGCGCGCGCGCGCGCGCGCGCGCCGTGTTCACAGGTGTTTTTGCGGCAGGTGAATGATTGTGTGGATCTGTGCGCGCTGTGTTTGCGCGCATGGGTGTCTGTAAGTGCGCATATGATGAGGGTCAGGATGTGTCCGAATTCCATGGGCACGAATACTGGGGATCCCCAGTCACGCTCCCCTCCCCTTGAAAATCAGCTGAGGGGAGGGAAGGCGTGGATGGGGCCACCTGGGAGCTCTCTGCGGTGGGGGGCGCCCCGGACCCGGCTCTCTCGCGACGCGGGTATGAGGCCCCATTCCCGGAGATTCCCAAAGGGGCGGGGGACGCGGAGCGAAGCAGGTTCATGTGGGTCCCGCCCCGGGGCGGCTCTTGGGCTTTCGGGTCCAATCGGTGCCGCCCCGGCCCAGGCCCCCGAAGTCCAGGTCGTCGACGCCGCGGTGTCCGCCGTCCGGCTGGACGCTGAGGTCAGCGCGGGCTGTGTCCCCAGCCCTCGGGAACGTGCCAGGACACGTCCCTTAAGGGCAAGCGAGGAGGTGACTCACGGTGACAAGAAGACCCCGGGGAGCGGGCCGGATGAAGTCAGAATCCCGCCCGGGCCGGGGGGAGTGGCGCCCCAGAAGCCCCCACCCCCACCCCTCCCTGGTCTCCGTCCCCTCATCAGCACAGTGACCCATTTGGCTGGCACAGCGTGTTCCCAGGGAAGGCGGGACACCGGGAGGTCCAGGACGGGGTTTCCAGCACCCGCCCCGCGGCGCGCCTTCGGGAACTGGGCGGGTTCCTGCCAACCTCCGTCTATCGGGAAAGCGCGGGGGTCTGTCCCACCTCTTTCCCACCGCGGCCGGGAGAATCCCGCCCAGCCTGCCATCGGCTCCAGGCGCTGGACTCTGGGGCCCAAGCGGAGCCGGGCACTGCGGGGTGTGGGGCGTGCAGCCCACGTCGGGGTAGGACAGAGAAGGGGTCGCATCTTTTAGTTGCGGGGCATCCCGGTGAGTGGTGCGCGAAGGCTGCTTAGGGCCAGTGTCAGTCGCAATGGGAGGTTCGGGGCGCCCCGGTCCTAGCCCAGAACTCCCTGAGAGCGACAAGACTGAGCGGAGCAGGAGGGCGAGTCGCCCACCCCTCGGGTGCCGCCACCTAGCTCGGACCACTGTGCGTCCTCCCTGTCCCGCGCCGGGTGGACACGCGCCCCCGCTTATGCGGAAAAGAATCTTGGTACTGGATTTGGCACTTTGGGGCGCCCAGGCAGCTTCCTCCCACTCACCCTCCCTTCTTCCCGCCCTCACTCCACGTCGCGTTTCGGGGAGGACGCTCGGGCGGTTTTGTTTTCGTTGTTCCCGTCTATTTTTATTTTCCAGGGATCTGACTCATCCTGTGCTTTGGGCGTGGAGATAAGTTGGAGGGGCCAGATCTCGGCGCGCTTGTGCATGCGCGAGTGCGTGTGTGTATATGTGTGTGTGTAACAGAGACGGCGCGAGAGTGCGCGGTTTCCCAACAGCGGCGGGGGTTTCGGAAGCCTGGCTGGCTCAGCGTGACGTGTTCGCGGCCCCTGGCCTCCCCGCCCCGCCCCGCTCTCTCCCCCTTTCCCACCCCGGAGTGACGCGCAGCCGGAGTGGAAGCGGAGTTTTGGCGGGTGGGGAGCGCTTTGCAGGAAACTGACTCAACACAACTTCTCCCTCCCACTGTCCAAGGCTCTGCCCACGCACCTCCCACCCCGCGGCTGATTGATTTCCTGGAGATCAGCACCCCCTCCTGGCCTCCCTGCGCATAGCAAACACGCCTTCCCGCGGAATGAGGCTTCGCCCGCCTTTCCTTCCCGCCGCTGTCCCTGGGCTGATCCTTCCCCCACCCTGCCCCTTAAAAAGAGTACCCTGTTGGTTCAACAGTATTTACCAAGAGGTTACTGTTTACTGGGGAGTTAAAATATGGCTGAAGCTTAAGGCAGGAAGGCTAACAAAGGAAGCTGTTCTCAGTTACTTGTTTGTAAAAAGGGTTTGTGTTTCTGAGTTTTCTCTGAGCTGGGAGTTAGGATAAGGGGTGTGAAGGCAGGTGTTGTTTGGGGAGGAGAGGCCCATGTGGCCATAAAGGAAGAGGTGGTAAGAAAGGAGAAGATCCTGCCCTGATTCTGGTTCCATTTTCAGCTCTAGCAGCTAGGAGATGTCAAGCTTCCTAATTAAACCCTAGGCAGGCTCCTCCTCCTTGTGCCAAGGGGCCCACTGAGACCCACAATGCCTACTTCAGTCATCCAGTATGCCCCCCTCGACTGGCACCCCAAGAGAGCATATCTGCGGAGCTGTGCCGAACGGCTGCTTGAATCCCCTTCAATGGGCATGAAGTTGGTCTGGGGATGGAGGGGCCCCTCAACGTGGATTTTGAAAAATCTGCTCAAGTGATTCTGATGGCTGTCTCTGGTTAAGAAACCTTAAAATTAGAGGAGGAGTAAGGGTCAGCACAAAGCACAGAACCCAGGGCAGATGGGCCTGGGTTCAAATCCTGACTGTGCCGCTTGTAAGCTGTGTGACCTTCAGCAAATTATTTAACCCTCCTGAGCTTTGATTTAAATCTTCTTTAAAAGCAGCTAATATATACCTTCCATTTAAGAGGATTAATATTTGTAAAGTGTTTAAAACCACCTTGGTACATAAAAATATATAAATAAATTCTAATCCTTGTCCTGAAGAGGGTGGGCAAAGGTTATCTGAGGGCTTTGCCCACCCTACTGTGTGACCCCTTTATGGGGCAGTGGCCCTTGCCCTTTTTAGCTGTGTGATTTCAGGGCAAATCTTGTATCTCTTCCAGCTCCTACCCTTTAAACTTGGTCTGAGTCACTGAATGCCTCCCCAGTCAGCTGAGACATGGAGTTGTGGGCCCTGCTCAAGGTGAGAGGTGGGGTGGGATAGGTGTGGCACAGGGCAGAGGCCTTCCTGCCCTAGGAAGCCACTCCACAGAGCTTTCACCCTCAGAGCATGCAAATCGGGACTTGTCCCCAGGAAAATCTGTCCCTGCCAAGGTCATGCAGCCGCCCAGCCCTGGACTAAGGCTAGAGCAGGGCAAGTGGGGGCCAGGGCTCCCCTGATGGGCAAATTCATTGTCAGTTTTCCTTCTCCTGAAGTGGGAGGAGAGGAGCTGGGTAGACTGCCCACCTTTAATTTTCTTTGCCTGCAAAACGGGTTCCTTGGATACAATGCAGGCCAGAGGCTGCGAGTGTCTAGACTTCAGATCACCTGACATGCTTGGCAGGATGTGGCTCAGCCCAGGAGAAATCTTGGCCCTGCCCTGCCCCACCCAGCCCCTCCTCATCCCCACGCTGCCTGCTTGATGACATCCTTGTGAAAGGCTCTGAGCCCGTAGCACCTGTCAGGTGCCATCTGAAGGAGGTGGAGACTGGGGGAGGGCAGAGTGATGGGGAGGAGGCAGGGGAAGGCTCAGCCAGAACCAAAGGCAGAGAGAAGTACTGCTTCCCATTTCCCGTGCGCTTCTGAGTACCAGGTGCTGCCCTAAGCACATTATCAACATTAACTCAGTTAAGCCTCACCTCTACCCTCTGAGACATTCACTATTACTGTCCCCATTTTACAGGTGAGGAAACTAGAGCCCAGAGAGGTTAAGGCACTCACTCAAGGTCACCCAGCAGAGCCTGGATTTCAACCCAAACAGTCTGGCTCCAGAACCCTTGCTTTTAGCCATCAAGGATATAGCCTCTTGGCTCTTCCATCTGCCTTCCCTGGAGGGTCTCACTGACCGATTGCTTGGTCATGCTCCTTGAACTTTCACATAGCCTCATGTTACAGATGAGGGAACTGAGGTCCAGAGATAGCTGGTGACTTGCGAAAGTTTAGATAGTAAGTGGCAGAGTCAGGACTAGAACCCAGATCTTTCTGACCCTGAAATCCAAGGTACTTTTAAGTTGCAGAGCAGAGTTTTGGGGCATGGATATCTGGGTGGGGGCTTCAGGAGGTCCATCTATACCCACTCTGGGAGGAGCCCTCAGCCTGTTCATTCATTTGGGAGTTTCCCTCTTAGCAGAGCTGAGAAACTCACGGACTCAGGCTGTTCACACATATCTGGGGCATTCACACCTGCTAGGACACCTCTGGGGGAAAACAAATTGATTTTAGCTGATAATATCTGGTAGTAAATAGGACCCTGATCCTGGCTATTGGAATAACCTTGTCTTTGTTGACAGATGCATGTCCTTCAGCTGCCTGCTCCCCCATTGACCTTGGGGGTGCCAGGCTGGCTGAGCCCTGGCCCTACCCAGTGCTTTTAAATGGGTCCAGGCCTGTAGGCCCAGGAGAGACCCTCTTTCCTGGACGGGTCAGGAGAGGCCCAGAAAAGGGACCAGCCTCACCTGAGGGCAAAGCATGGCCAGGTAAGGGAGGGTCCAGTGTCCCCAGTGACCAAGCCCATCCTTGTGTCTCAGCTACAGGCGCCATGTCGGAGGCCGGGAATGCCCGTCAGATCCCATGCAGCAGCAAGGTGTGCCGCCGTCTCTTCGGCCCCGTGGACAGCGAGCAGCTGCGCCGCGACTGCGACGCACTAATGGCGGGCTGCGCGCAGGAGGCCCGCGCGCGCTGGAACTTCGACTTCGTCACCGAGACGCCGCTGGAGGGCGACTTCATCTGGGAGCGCGTCCGGGGCCTCGGCCTGCCCAAGCTCTACCTGTCTGCGGGGGCGGGGGACGACCTGGGAGGGGGCAAGCGGCCCTGCACCTCGGCTGCCTTGATTCAGGGAGACCACGTGGACCTGTCATTGTCCTGCACCATCGTGCCTCATTCCCCTGAGCGGCCTGAGGTGTCCCCAGGTGGGCCTGGAGTCCCTCAGTGCAGGAAACGGGGACAGACTTGCATGACAGGTGAGGAGAGTTGCAGGGAAGGGCACTGTGGGGGCCGGGGGACACTTCTCTCAGAATCCACCACCCAAAGAGGCAACCTGTCTGGTCCAACTTGCTTATTAGGCAAAGGGGGAAATAGGTCCAGAGAGGGGAAGTGACTTGCCTGAGATCACACAGCAAGTCTGCAGCCAAGACCAACTAGCTAACATTTACTAGGAATTTATCATTGGCCAGGCCCTATGGTAAGCTTCTAAGGTTGATTATTTCATTTAGTCCTTATAGCAATCCTATGCAATTACACATTCTTACCCACCTTTTATAGGAACGAAACAAGGCTCAGAGAGATAAAGTGATTTGCCTAAGCTCCCACAATGAGTTTACAGTGGAAAGAAGATCAATGATATTATTTTCCTGGCTATGCTATCCAAACTAGACTCTTCCTCTGTCTTAGTTTGCTGGAGCTGCCGTAAAAAAGTACCACAGACTAGCTGGCTTCTCCAACACGAATTTATTTTCTCATCGTATTGGAGGCTAGAAGTCTAAAATCTAGGTGTTGGCAGGATCGTGCTTTCTCTGTTGTCTGTAGGGTTCTGATGGTGACTTGCCAGCAGCCTATAACTCAGTCTCTGACTCTATCACATCTATTTCTTCCTACTGTATCCATTTTCCTCTGCTTATAAGGACTCCAGACGTATTTGGATTAAGACCTGCCCTGATTGAATTTAGCCTTAATAATATCTTTGAAGAGTCTTTTTACAATTGCATTTATATCCACAGGACCTGGGCTTAGAAGATGAACATGTCTTTGTGGGGGATGACAATTGAATCCATAGCATCCTCCCTGTTGCGCACACACTTCCTCGCCCTTCCTTCCTGCCTGCTTTGTTCTCTTTGGAGCTTTTTACCATCCATCTTTCAGCAGCTACTTCTTTACCTTGATATTGTCTGTCTTCCTCACTAGGATATTATCCCCATGAGAAAGGGTTGTGTGTATCTCTTGATCATGGCTGAATCCCCAGTGCCTAGAACAGTGCCTGGCACACAGTAGGTGCTTGATAAATAATGAACAAACGATGCTTATTAGTCTGGGTCCCAGACCAAGGCCATTATAGAAAGCATTTCATTTAATCCTTAAAGCACCATTATTATTCTCATTTTATAGGTGAGGAAGCAGGCTCAGAGAGGTGAAGCCAAGGGTCCCATGGCAAATTTGCAACTAGGTCAGAAACGGTGATGATGAGGAAGATAATAATAGCTAACATTTATATGAACCAGGAATTGTGCAGAGCACTTTAAATTATCTCATTGACTCCCTAGAGCAGCACTGTCCAATAGAACTTTTGGCAGTGATGGGAATGTTCTGTATCTGTGCTGTCTGTGGCTGTTGAGCACTTGACATGTGTCTAGTGCAACTGATGAGCTGAATTTTAATTTTATTTGATTTCAGGGAATTTAAATAACCATATGTTTTCATTTTCTGGCTGTTAAAGCAAACACCATGCAATGGGTTGACTTAAACAATGGGAATTTATTGGCTCACAGTTCTGAGGCTAGAAGTTCAAAATCAAGGCGTCATCAAGGCGATGTTTTCTCCCAGAAGACTGTAGTGTTCTTGGGCTGGTTGCCAGGAATACTGGTCCTTGCCTTTTTGGTCACTTGGCAATGCACATGGTGGCCTCTCCTGGCTTCTCCTTTCTCTTCTGGATTCCATTGACTTTCAGCTTCTGACTGCTCCTTCTGGCTTTCTCTCTCTCTCTGTGGCCTTCCCTGTAAGGCCTTCTGGAATTAGGATTAATCAGGATTAAGCCCCATCCTGATTCAGCTGGACTACACCTTAACTGCAGTAACCTCATCAAAAGTCCTATTTACACCCACAGGAATGGCTTAAGTTTAAGAACATATTTTTCTGGGGTACATAGCTCCAAACCACCACACCAAAAAGCTGCCCTTTCGAGGTCTCGTCATCAATCACATCTGCCCCCTGGGAGTTGGAGTGGAGGTTCCCAGAGTTCGTCCCTGTCCTTGGCAGTGTGTGGCTCTGGCCCAAGGGAGGAGGTGCCCTGGCCCCTCTACGGTTTGCCTTGGGTGGGTGGCTGTGCTTTGCACCCCCCCTGCCCTAGCCAGGCTGACCTCTGTTTTCTCTTTTCAGATTACTACCACTCCAAACGCCGGCTGATCTTCTCCAAGAGGAAGCTCTAACCCACCCACAGGAGGCCTGGCGCTCTGGGGAGCAAGGGGGCCCCCGCAGGTCCCCTCCACATCCTCTGGCTTAGTTCTTCAGTTTGTGTGTCTTAATTATTATTTGTGTTTTAATTTAAACTCCTCCTCATGTACATACCCTGTCCCCCAGCCCCACCCCCACCAGCCGCCCCTGACCCCAGCCTCTGGCATTAGAATTATTTAAACAAAACAAACAAACAAACAAAAAAGGCAGTAGAAAGGGTAGGCTTGTCAGAGTGCTGGGTATTTTTGTTATACAAACCTTATTTAAAACCTCTTCATCCTATAATCTTAATTTCTTCTCTCCCAGAGGTAAGGTGGGGCTGGTTCCACGCCAGTGACCCTCTCCTCCACCCGCACCCTCTGGGTGGTACTCTTTGGAGGGGCATGGCTCCCTCCGCTCATTGTCTCATGGGTGTCATGAATTTCCACCCTTTTCCTGGATTCTCAGACCCGAATTCCTCATCATTTGAGAAGTAAACAGAATCGCACTTTTAAGGGGTCCCAGCAGAGTGGGGCATCATCAAAGACTTTGGAGTCCCCTTCCCTCCTCTTAAGGTTGGGAAGAGTGACCTTGAAGTGGGCACAGCCTAGGAGCAGGGCTGGGGGCTTGGCCCCCTCCTGACCTTGCCACCCCCCTCTGTCCTGTGCTGTCCTGTGCAGGCAGGGGCAAGGTGGGGACCTGTAGCAAACCAACCCCACCTCCCCTCCTGCCCCCTCTGCCTCCCACAGGGGAGCTAGCTTCCATGTTTGATCCCCCACCCCGTTGGCTCCCCCTCTACTTCTCTAGGAGCCCCAATGCTTTTCCAGCTGGGCTCTCAAGTCCACCTCTCCCCCCCACACCTTGCTCCTCTCCCCTCCCCCATGTCCTTTCCCTCTGGCATCCTCCCAGCTCCAGTTGCCTGTCACCCCAACTCAGTGGCCTGAATGGGGACGGGGCACACTAGAAGCAGGGCTCCCCAGTTCTACCTCAGGCAGCTCAAGCAGCAACTGCCTCCTCTTCTTTTAGCTCTGGTCGGGGCGGGGGGGCAGGTCCTGGGTGGTTGGATGGGCCCCCTAGAATGGAGATCTGTCTGTGTTAGGAGTGTGTGGGGGGAGACAGTGGATTTTTCTAGGAGGGAGAGTGTAACACAAGCACTTGGAACTCATCCAAAGACCTTCTCCGTCTGCCCCACCCTTCTCCCATTTCATTGCACTTTGAGTAGCAGCTGAACAAGGAGTCAGGTGCTTTAAGATGGCAGGGAGTAAAGGCTGTGGATAGGGCACACTAAGTGGGGTGATAGGGGACTGGGAGTCGTGGGTTATTGTCTTTCCTGGCATTGAATGTTGAGCCCCCAGAGGCCCTGAACACTTGGTAGGTCTGACCCCAAACACCTGGCAGTTCCTGTAACATCCTGGCCTAGACTGTTTTTTCCTGGCTCCCCATGTGTCCTGCCCCTCCTGTCTCTCTGCCTAGACTGTAAGTCTCTCAAGGGCAAGGACCACATCCTGTACTGTTCTGTGTCTTTCATAGCTCTGCTCACAGTGCTGGGTATACAGCAGGTGCTCAATAAATATTTCCTTGTGACTTTACTGATCATAATTACTGTTGTTATTATACCTTGTCATTTACAGAAACAAGTAGTTGTTTTCTTGGTTGTTTCAATAATCTTAAGAATAATTTTAAAAATTAAGCATTTACATTTTTTAAAGATGTGGAAAGCATGGCAAATAGAAATACCACAAGGCAAAAATCAAGCAACAGCAAAACAGAAACAAATATTGCACATTTGCAAAATAGCCACTGCCAATATTTTGGTTTGTTTCCTTCAGATGTTTTTATATGCCAAATATGAACATTTTAAAAAGCTTTGGTGATATACTATACATAATGTTATGAAGTCTTTTTAGGTAAGGAATATACTGTGGCTTAACATCATTACACACCAGGGAAATGCAAATTAAGACTACAAGAAGATACTGCTATATACTTACCAGAATGGCTAAAATTAAAAAGACTGACAATGCCAAGTGCTGACAGAGATATGGAGCAAATGGAATTCTTTTATACCTCGTTAGTGGAATTATAAAATATTTCAACTACTTTTTCAACTACTGTTTGGCAGTATCTTCTAAATTTAAACTTATGCCTACCACATGACTGTAATTCCATTCCTAGGTATGTTCAAAAGAGAAACCCGTGCATATTTACACCAAAAGACACATATAAGAATGTTCATAGCATTATTCTCAACAGCCCCAAACTGGAAACAATCTGAATGTACAAAACAAAAGAATAAATACATAAATTGTGATGTATTTATATACTGGAATACCATACAATGTTAAAAAAGAACGAAGTACTGTTACATGCATATCCTGATTATCTATTCCTAATAAACCACACAAGACTTAGAGCCTTAAAACAATGATCACTTATTTGCTTACAGTTCTGCAATTTGGGCAAGGCTCCATGGGGAAAGTTGGTCTCTGCTCTACGTAGCATCAGCTGGGGCATCTTGGGGGGCTGGAGGATCTACTTTCAAGGCAGCTCCCTTATGTGGCTGGCAGTTAATGCTGGCTGTCAGCTGGGAGCTCAGCTGGGCTCTCAAACCAAGTGCCTATAGGTGGCCTTTCCATATAACTTCAGCTTTTCACAGCATGCTGACTGGGTTCCAAGAAGGAGTATCCCAGGAGTGAGTTATCTAAGAGACCTAAATATGGAAGCTGCAATGTTTTAAAAGTTTTTTTTTTAATGACCCAGCCTTAAAAGTCTCACAGCATCAATTCTGCTGCATTCTATTGATTTCATAGGCAGTCCAGATTCAACATGGAAAGAGATAAGACAGGGCATTGATATCAGGAGGCGTGGCTCATTGGATGACCACCTTTGGAGACAAATTACCATCCCCTGGCCCCCAGTGATTTCTATTTCTCTCACGTGCAAAATATAACCCCCTCCCCCAACTCAATCCCCAAAGTTTTATCCCATTATACCATCAAGTTTAGGCTTGATGTTCAGGGTTTCAGAAATTAAATTGGGTCCAGGTGTGGATGAGGCTTCTTAGATGCAACTCCTGAAGTATAGTACCACTAGATCTGAAGACCTGTGAGATCAAGAGACAGTTATCTGCCCTCCACACATCCAGCATTCAATGCTGAGGCAAGGATACAATAAATGCAACAGACACTCCCATTCAAAAAGGTGGGAGGCACATAGCAGTCACTGGTCCATAGTAATTCTGAAATACAGCTGGGTACATGTCATCAGTTCCTTGATTAGGACCGCATCCATATCTGGGAATGGTTCTCTTCAGCTTTTGGTTCGTTCTCTCTGAGTTATCCTGGTGTGTTTGCAGCTGAGTAGCTTTCTCAACCTGCTTCCTAGCTGTAGGAAGTTGGAGGTCTCAGGGGCTCTTTTTGTTTTAAAATGTCTCTTCCTTTCAGCCCAAGCTGATATAATTCTTTAAAAAATTTGTGGGCTTTTTGTGTATTAAATTATAATCCACTCCATTAGACAAAAGCCTCAGATCTCTTTGAAATACCTCTCTCTACCTTAGGCTGAGAAATACAACCCTCTAAGATGCTGTAGAATGAGGACCTTGATATTCTAGAAGTGCTAATGTCTGGCAGAAAGGGCCTAAAAACTATGCTCTTAAGATTCTTAGAAATATTCCTTGAGTTTGCCCAGCAGTTAAAGAGCGAAAGTTTAAACTCAGGACTGTCCCACAGAAGAAGCTCTTAATTCCATTTTTCCCCACCCACCCCCTCTCCCCTCACAATGTTACAGTTTTACCCCAAGCCAGACTTGGCACTGGGGTGACTGCCACTTCTGGTGTTGGTTGCATTCCCCGAAGCAAACCCTGAGACCAAGACCTGGTGCAGGTAGTTTCTTTGGCAGGAAACACAAGAGAGGGGGAAGTGAGACAGTGAAGGGAAGTATGATAACGGGTGGGTCACCATCCTGGGCAGCTGGGCACATGCCCACTGGGATCCTTACAAGGAACTGGGTGGAACATCCTTCAGAAATACTCCTCCAAAGGACAGGGAAGCTAGGGTGTTTTATCCCCACTTATTCTTCATTGGCTGAGACTTGCCTTTGAGGCCTTAAGTCCTTGACGCACAGGGAGGACCAAGCTCTTATGGTGCCAGAGAAAGGAGAGGAATACAGGTGTTAAGACACGGAGCTTGCAGCTGCTGGGAGCACTCCACTGCAGGTGCAGGCAAACTCAGGATTCAACCCAGGGAACATAGTGTGGGCAGCTTAAGTCTACAGACTGCATTATTCTGATCAGCTTATTCCCCATCCTGAGTTCACTGTGTTACTGATGCTTGGAGACGCAGACAGACATTTAGAGATGCTAAGCTAAGAGATGAAGCCCAGAGTTTGCCCCAGAGAAGCTAAAAGAGGACCCCCAGATGATTAGAGAGAAATGCCCTGGGAGAACTAGCAAGAATGCACAGGAGCTAAGAGAGAGAAGCTAAGAGAAACAGAAGCCCAAAGACATTTTGGAGAAAACCATTTTGAAACCAGAACCTGGGAGCAAAGGACCAACACACAAGCCAAGTGTCTTCCCAACTGACAGAGTTGTTCTGGA
>PVKY010006634.1:0-15721 GCA_004027775.1 Bradypus variegatus
TAAAAAAAAAATAAGAATCACAGGCATCTCCAGGGCCCCAAAGAAGGAAAAAAGTAATGAGAAGACCTGATGTTAAAGAAATAGAAATAGATTGAAAAGGAGGTTCTCATGACCCCAGGAATAGCCGACCCAATGAATGCTCAGAAAAGGCCTGAAGGATGTCTGTTTTATTGATAGCCTGGTCCATGCCAGCACCATGTGGAATCAGCTGAGAAAAGCATGTCTAAGTAGATTTCTGTTCCCAGCAATCATGGGCTCTTCTCAGCTCCTTGTCCCCCTGTCCAAAGGTAAAAGTACTTTCTGCCAAATTTCTCTCCCAACTCCTTATTTTCAACATGTCAAAACAGTCTCTAGTATGGCATATATAAAGGTCTAGTTAACAAAAAGGTTGTCCCAGAGATCTCTAAGACATTAATTCCATGCTTTTTAAACCTTCACATGTAGCTATTTATCTGTTGGAAATGTTCTTAACCTCTCTAAGACTTGTTAAAAGAGGAAGCAAATAAATGGCTGCTGAGTGGAAAACCACAGGGGAATCCATAGCCCCACATCACCCAGAGGTACCCCAATTTAAAAACAAAAGGATTTGCTTTAACTTCCTTTGGTTACTGACTAAGCAAGGAGGAGTGTCTCTCCACTTACCATAGATTTGTCATTAGCATACACTGGCCTGCCAAGAGCTATACACAATAATTTGTGCATTAATAGGACAGTCCAAGTAGTATCAGGATGCTAAGAGGTTGACCAGAATTCAAAGAACACAGTGAACTTTCAATAACATGTTTGTCTATTAGAATATGCCAGTTAGCAAAAAATAAAACAAACAATGAAAATTAAACTGATCTAAACTTCATCTTATATTACTGTCATGGGAAGTTCATGGGAAAGGGGACATTCCTTTAGGATGGAGTAAACTTCTTCATCTTCCTTCCAGATCTCCCTGCAGTCCAGGCCTGTGTTTGTATTTTGTGGTACACGTGACTTCTCCCTGCAAGCCTATTGTGCTGTCGCTGCCACCAGCTTGCCACTAACCACATGAAATGATCCTGGAAGTTGCTATTTGCTTCGCACACACATTCGCATTATGCCTCATGCATTTACCCACATTTCCCAGAGAAGGACATGGGCTCCGAGAGGGGCCGGGCTGCCTGGCCAGCTGCCCACTTGATTGTTCCCATTCTTGTCCATCCCTTGAAGTGATCTCCTAGAGGGGATCTCTGCTTACGCGTCCCAGCCCCTCCTCACAGGAACCCCTGCAGCAGTCCAGCGTTCCACACCTTTTCCTGTGACTCATGGATATTCCACTTGCATTGCCTTCTTACCTCCTGGGATTGTACTGCCAGATCTTTCTTGTCCCTGCACCCTTCTCCCCGGGACCTCATTCTCATATGTGGTATTAGTCAGCGTTCTCCAGAAAAAGAGAACAAAGAGGATATATATAAATATATATAAATATTATGAAATTTATTATAGGAATTTGTTCACAAGACCATGGGGGTTGACAAGTTTGAATTCAGTGGGGCAGGTCACAAGTTGTGAACTCCAATGAAGGTTTCTGATCAATTCCTCAGGAGAAGCTGTGTGGCTGAAGTAGAGATTCTTCATTCTAGCTGTTGAAATCATCAATTCTGCCTTTATGGCATCTCAACTGATTGGATGAGACTGCTCTCATTGCTGAAGGCAATCTCCTTTGTTAACTGTAGATATAATCAGCCATAGATGCAATCAACTAACTAATGATTTAAATCCATGGAATACTTGCACAGTAGCAGTCGGGCCAGTGCTTACTTGACTAAACAACTGGACAGCCTAACCTAACCAAGTTGACACATGAACTTAACCATCACAGATGTAAAACATTTGGCTTCTTCCCGTCTATCAGTACACTTTCTTCTTCTGACTCCAAACTCACCTTTAAACCCTATTTTCTCAGAAGCTAATGTTGATTAATTAGATTCCTTCGGTCTACAAACATTCTCTGAGAACACAGTCCAGCCATTACAGAGTCTTAGTCTTGCAGAGAATGAACCCTCCCAACTCTGCCCAACCACCAACATGACAACAAAAACATTTCTCTCTTAGCATTCTCCTCAAAATATCATCCAAATGCTCCCACCTAACACTAAGGTGAGAACTGATTGCAACATCCGTCTGATTGTTCGGGTTTCAACATCCTCCCTAACACTGAAGCCCCTCTGATGAGCATTCTTTCCACTGTGTTCACAGGTGACTGCTGGCTGCTGGCAGCCATTGCCTCCCTCACCTTGAATGAAGAAGTCCTGGGTCGAGTTGTTCCCTTAAACCAGAGCTTCCAGGAAGATTATGCAGGGATCTTCCGCTTTCAGGTAACTCAGTGATTGCCTCAAGCTTCTCTTCAACAGTCCTGGCCACTAGGAATAGGTCCCCTGGTTTGGCCAAGTTTAGTAGTCTCTGGTGCTTGCAGGTTTCTAGAACCGTGCTGCTCACAAGTGCGGGAATCTCTTCCACCAAGGACACTGAGAGAGCAGGAAGTTCCTGGCCCTTGGTGTGGGGCCCTGTGAGGACAGCAGTGGTAGCCTCTTGGGACACTGAAAAGAGAAGTAGAACTGGGTGCTCAGGTAGTAATTCCCAAGTTTTTTGTTTGTTTGTTTTAACATTTATTATTTGAGGTTTGAGACAAAATGCCAAGGTACTCCTCATTTTCTTCCCTTCATCCTGGTAAATGAGAAATAATATTTTTAAAATCCTAAGGTATAGGATAGAATTCTAAAGAAGTGGGTATGGATTTGGAGGGAATGGTAAGTGTCTTCTCTCCTCAGTTTCTTAGTGAGGACTCGCTGGCAGTAGGAGAGTTAGAGGGAGAGTCTCCTCCCAGGACGGGGCTCACGGAACTGATCTGGAGGATGGGGCCAGGAGGGAGTCAGATGCAGCTGAGGCTCAAGGCCCCCATATCCCTGGCTCCTTTTCTAGCCACCTCCCTTCACCCCCTTTCCTTTCCCTTATCCTGCAGTTCTGGCAGTATGGCGAGTGGGTGGAGGTAGTGGTGGATGACAGGCTGCCCACCAAGAATGGAGAGCTGCTCTTTGTACATTCAGCGGAGGGGAGTGAGTTCTGGAGCGCCCTGCTGGAGAAGGCCTATGCCAAGTGAGTGATCGTGCCCTTCCCCTGACAGCCTGCCCCATATTTGACCCTGGGTTCCCAAACAACAGCAAATAGTCAAGAACTACTTTGAATAGAAGTCCTATTCTATAGAAGGACAACTTTGGCCAAAATTGGCTCTAAATTCAAGGGCATAATGCAGGAGCGTGCCTGGCCCACATTATGCCATTGCCATTTTTAACCAAATGCACAGGAACAAGTTATGTTACTGATTGTCCTGGCCTTGAGGAGGAGCTCTCTACTTCCTTGGCAGGTCATATTACATTTTTTTTTCAATCAAACACAGTAAAGAGTTTTTGCCAATGGGCAAAATCTACCCAGATTTTGCAGAGAGATGAAAATTACGGAAATTTTGCCCAGAATATATGGTGTCACTGATTAGAGATGGCTCCCCCATATCCCACCCAGCTGCTTCCCACCTAGGTTGCCCAGAGTCGAGTTTGTCAACTCAGAGCTGCCCATTCTCACCAGCAAGTCCCCTGCCAGCCTCTCTCCAGAAGTAGCTAGATCCGGCCTTCCTGCCTTGGCCCCTCCATTAAAGTGACTGATTCTTAGAACATAAGGTGGATTTCTGTTGTCACAGCCTTCAGCCGGGAGGAGGGGTCAGGATTCACACACCCAGCTGTGAGAACCTGGGCCTGAGTGATGCCTCTAAATCACAAGGCTCAAATAGGACAGTCAAAGAAGCTGTAGGACTCCAACACTGGGAGCAGGGAGCAAAATCCCACACTACACAGTGCCTATTTCTCAGGTCAAATTCTTTGGCTACTGAATTGGTGTCTTTTTTTTTTTAAACTATAAATACCAAACAACCAATTAGCAGACCTCCCCTCTCCTGTCAGGATGTGGAAAGAATCAATACACACACTTGATAGGTTGGAACAGATAATCGCTAAAGTCCTTCCAACTCTTAGGTTCTATGAGGTTTTCAAAAAAAAGTCACAAAGTTGCAGGAAAATGATAACTGGAGATGGCAACGTGCCTCTGTGGGTACCCTGAGCTGGAGATAGCCAAGGAGAATTTGAACAGAGGGTCCCTGGAGCCTCAGACAAGCAAAGGGGGCATCACTGAGAGGTGAGAGAGTCAGCTGCGTCTGCTCCCCTTGCAGGATCAATGGCTGTTACGAAGCGCTCTCTGGAGGTGCCACCACTGAGGGCTTCGAGGACTTCACCGGAGGCATCGCTGAATGGTATGAGCTGAGGAAGGCCCCTCCCAGCCTGTTCAAGATCATCCAGAAAGCTCTGGAGAAAGGTTCCCTGCTTGGCTGCTCCATTGATGTAAGTCCAGGCCTCCCTCCCTGGCACCCCATCCCCAGTCTGCTGTAGCTGAAGGGGGCTTCAGCAGTGCCAGGGAACCCACTGTCCATATTTATGATTACCCCAGCCCTTGTCCACCACATTGAACTACCTGGAACAGAAGTCGCTAGGGTTTCCAGTTAAGGGGTTCCAGCTAGGGGTGATGGTGTCTCCTGCTCTTCCCTTTCCAATCTCTTCTGAATCTCCAGCCCTCAAGAGTCCCCTGCCCTCTGCTGGTCCCTACAGAAGGACTTCCTGGGATGAATCCTCCCATCTACAGAGCCTGTGCCTGGAGCTCAGTAGCCTTCTCCATGTTCCAGGGTTAATGGCACAGAAAGGAACCACTTCCTCATAATAGCCTTGCTGGCAAACCTCACCAGGGGAAGGGAGATGGCAAGACGTCCTGTCCCCAAGGAGCCTCATCACGGCAAAGGCTGCAGCCAGCACCCCAGCCCTGCCTGCTTCCAGGAACTGTCCCACCAACACAAATTCGAAGCCCTGTTCTCAAACTTTTTCTGTAGACCACACCAAAACAAAAGACCCTTTCTACTCTGAGCTTGCCTCCCATTACCAAGCCAAAAACAACAACCTTTATCATACTAGATGGGAAAAAGGAGTGGATTTGAGGAGTTTCTAATACAGTAGAAGCAAATTCTAAATGCAAACCACAGACCAAAGAACTGCCCTGGTACAGACCTTGCTGCTGGGCTAGTGCACCTGGGGGGCTCGTGGGCCACCCATGGCTTTCTAGTTGTCTGTTCTGAGCCACCCAGCGCTGCCCTGCCCGCGAAGCACCCACCCAGTGCCTTCCACGGTGTGCCGTCTCTCCGCCCTCCTCTGCCTGCGGAAATTTGTAAAGCATGCTTCACAGGTTAATGCGAGGGTTTAATGTCAGACTGCCCTCGCTATCCCAGGGGCTTCCACCGTTTATCCTTTTTTCTGGTTGTTAACAGCATTTCAGCATGGAAAAGCAGGGTGGAGGTCCTCCCGGTGCAGCAAGGCCCAGCTCTGCGGTCTCCTTCCCCAGACCGGGGTCCCCACCTCCCCCACTCCCGACTTGTGCGTCCGGGTTGCGGTCGGCCCTTGGGGCATTTGTAGGACCGGAGGAGGGAAGGAGGGAAGAAGAAGGGAGAAGGGCGGCCGGCCCGGGGCAGACTCTTGCCCTGTTTGCAGATCACCAGTGTTGCGGACTCCGAGGCCATCACGTTCCAGAAGCTGGTGAAGGGGCACGCGTACTCCGTCACCGGAGCCGAGGAGGTAACGGCCCAGCCCGGATTCCCAGGGGTCGGAATATACATTTCTTGCCCGTGATTGCCCAGGGTGGGGCTCGCGTGTTACCACAGCCCCTTTCAAAACAGACCTCGCATTCCTGAAGTTGGAACTGGAATCGGGCTTGGCTGCCGCGCGCGGGCTGCGCTGCCCTCTGGTGGCCGCGGCTTGCGTTCCGGGGGCCTTTTATTCTACATCAGTTTATAATTACAATTTGCCTGCTATTCTGACCAGGCAAGTAATTAAAATAATAGAAGAATACTTTGCATCGTATAGTGTTTTATATTCTTTAAAGGGCTTTCACATTTGATCTCACAAAAGCAGTTATCTCTAAATCCAAACAGCCTTTGTTCAAATCTGCCTCTGCCTCTTAAATCTGTGGGGCTCCAGCAAGTTATTCAAATAGTGTCCCTTAGTTTGCTCATCTTTAAAATTGCTGGGGTGATTAAATCTCATTGGTAAGTACGTAGCTATCCTTGCTGACCTTGTTACTACTACTATTGTTATTACTATAAATATTAAACAGCCCAAGTTCACCATTAATTACAAACCCAGACTAGACCCCCATCTTCTGACATGTCCAGTGTTTTGTTTTTTTTAATTTCCCCTCCTCCCCTGCCACCAACTTTTTGTTTTGAAAAATTTCAAGTCTACAGAAAAACAAATAGAATAATAAAATCCATACACTATTCCTCTAGAATCAACAATTGTTAACATTTTGTCCCACCAGATTTTTGTCTAGGTGTGTACCTTTTTCTGAGCCATATGAAAGTTGCAGATATCATGACACTTTCTCCTAAATACTAGAGCATTGATCTTCTAAGAATAGGACATTCTCCTACATGATCACAATACCATTACCATACCCAAGGAAATGAATGTTCATTCAAAAACCATCATCTAATATATAGCCCATATTTAAATATTTCCAGTTGGCTCCAAACAGCCATTAGAGACCCTCCCCACAATCCAGGATACAGTCAAGATTCATGCACTGCACTTGCTTTATCACCAGTGTTCTTTCGACAAGTGGCAAAGCTTCCCTGAGTTCCTAAGCAAAAGTACATGCTGATATAGTCAATTAAACTGAGGTTCAGAGAGGTAAAGTGCCAAAGTACAGTCTAGAACAAGCATATTTATGCATCAGGCTCACCAGAGGGGTTAGTGAGCCGTGGTCCTCCAAGACCCAGATTCCACTTTCCAAAGCTGAGGTTTGAAAGTCAAACCTCATTCCAGCTTTTGTGAGTGCCACAATGCACCCCCACAACAACCCTCACTCCGCACGCACCAAACCTTCCATGGCTCGTGGGGAAGGAGGCTTTGGGCCCGAGTAACTCCAGGCCTGGCGTGAACTCAACATCTCTCTCTCCTCTTTTAAAACCCTCCAGGTGGAAAGTAGAGGAAGCATGCAGAAACTGATCCGCATCCGAAATCCCTGGGGAGAAGTGGAGTGGACTGGGAAATGGAATGACAAGTGAGTAGGTGCCCCTGGTTGGGGGTCCTAGGAGGGGTGCAGTGAGAAAGCATCAGGGGGAACTTCTGTGGGTCTTTTAACCAGGGCTCTACTTCCAGCAGGCTGGGTGCCTTTGGCAAGGCCCAGGGCTCCTGTGACGCTCACTCCTGTTACATCTCATGGTTAACTCCATCTGTAGCTCAAATTCACCCTTCCATTGAACCTCCAGGGAAAAAAAAATGCCTTCTCCCCCCACCAAGCACTTGTTCTATTTCAAGCATATGAGTTTTCTACCAAAGACCAAAGGGAAGTTCCTCTGTTAATTTCTGGAGCTTACTCGTAGTCCTCCATAACTTCAACTGTTTGGGGCACAATCCTGTTTGAGCCCCTCTTATGGCCTTCCTCCTGCTCCTCCTTTGCTCCTCCTCCAAGGCAGAGCACCTGCAGCTCTCCCACCATTTCCCTGGCCCAATCCCAGCCATCCTCTGCCTCAGCAGAGAGACACCTGGCCCGCCTAAAAGAGATGGTAGCCCCTTCTCAGTTTGGGCAGTTGATGCTACTTCATCTCTCTCTGGTGGGTTGTGGCCCTTTTCTGGGCTCTTCCTTGCCAACATCCTCCAGAATCAATCATCCGTTTGCCCTCCTCCCCCAGGCTCTTAGCCCTCACTGGAGTCCGAGCCCTCAGAGGTGAGAGTATGTGTCCCTGTTCCGCGACTTTGGGGAGCCTTGGGGGAATGTCATCACCCCATGCTGGTTTCTCATACCTCTCCCATGATTTTGTTTTCCAGCTGCCCAAACTGGAATACTATAGACCCAGAGGACAGAGAAAGGCTGACCAATCGGCGTGAAGATGGGGAATTCTGGTAAGATTAGAAGAGGCTTTGGGGAAAGATGCATTTGTCCTGGTATTTTTTTACTAGAAAAATGCTAGGAAAAAAAAAAGTTTCCAACTAGAAAAAAAGTGTCAACCAGAAATAAGATTATCATTCCCACAGAGAAGGGGCCTGAAATCTAGTTTTATTGTTGTTGTTGCTGTTTTAATCTCCTTTCAGTGATTCACTACATGATATTGAACAAAAAAGTTCTTAAGTCCAATTTACTTCAATTTGTCCATCTCAACAAAGGGTTTAAAACTGAGCAGCTTTGCAAACAAAGAAGGAGAAATTCCTAGATTAATGCTCAGATCCCAAGAGAAAACAAGGGGAAACATGGGGCCTTTCTCCCAACCAGTTCCTAGAGATTCCGCCCAGTCCTGTAAGAAACCGGTCTCTTAGCAAGCAGCAACGCACCCACTTGTCTGTGTGTCTGTCCCACTCTGAGGATCGTCTACGTGTGTTGAGAACTTGCAGTTTACCGAATGAGTCCCCGTATACTCTCTCACTTGATACTCATGCTCCCACTTTTATAGATGAGAATTCTGAGCTTCACAGAAGTTTAAGTAACTTGCTTAAAGTCACCCAGCTAGAAGTGGCAGAGCCAGGACTGGGACTTGGGCCCCTTCAGTCCCAAGGGTCTGTCTCCTGGCTGCTACTAGTCTGACCTTAGGTGGAAGGTCAAGGCTTACCAATGTGTCCTCCTGTAACCCTGGGGCGTCCGTGTGTCTGCTTTTGCCAGGATGTCTTTCAGCGACTTCCTGAGGCACTATTCCCGCCTGGAGATCTGCAACCTGACCCCCGACACTCTCACCAGTGATTCCTACAAGAAGTGGAAACTCACCAAGAAGGATGGGAACTGGAGGCGGGGGTCAACTGCGGGAGGCTGCAGGAACTATCCGAGTAAGGCCTGTTGCCATGCTGGGTCCCGAGAGGCCAAGGCACCCTTCATCCTACCCTGATGTGCCACCCCCCAGCCTGGCAGCCCAGAGGAGGCAGCTCTCACTCATGGGGACCCTCTCCACCTTCCTTCATCCTTCTCTATTTTCTTAGCCCCATTGCCCTCTCCATACATTTGCCTCCCTACCCAGGCAGAAGCCATGACTTGCTATTTCTTTGATGTCCTTTCCTGGCACCTGTGACTCTTCTGTGCCCACTTCATGCCCAGGAGCTCCCTGATCCACCCTAAGCCCAGGCAGCCGAGCCCTGCAGGGACCCACACCCACTGCACCCAGAGGCCCCTCTGCATATTCAGGCCCTCGATGTTGCCGGCAACCCTCCCATGCACCCCACTCATTCAACAACTGAGGGCTGAGCCCCCACTCGGGAGGGTGGGGGTTTCTCCGGGCTCTTCTGCCCCGATGGCTCAGTCCTCCCACCTCTCCCTCCCTCCCTCAGAGTCCCCTCACCCTGTGTGCTAGGAACATCCTAGATGCTTTGTGTCTTTTATTCCATTTGATCCTCACCATGAACTTCCAAGTCAGGCCTCTGATTACCACCTCCATCTTTAGGATGAGGGAATGGAGGCCTTGGAGAGGTTAAGCCTCGCAGTGTAGGATGTGGGCTGTGAACCGAGTGGTCTGATTCTATGTACATGGTGGGCAGGTCGGGGCCCTATCTCGAGTCCCTGTTACAGATGAGGGGCTGAGGCCTCTAGACCTGGGACTCTTCGTCTCTCACCTAAAGTTTGCAGCCACCAAGTGGTGGCTTCAGAGGTGCTGAGAAGGCCCCCCACCTCCCACAAAACACCTCCCCTACAAGCTAGATCAAACTCTCTGTAACGGACCGGATAGTAAAGATTTCACAGTCGTTCTACTGGAGCTACTCAACCCCCCTGCTGTAGCCCAAAGGCAATCCTATTTAATCAAACAGGCATGTTCAATGAAATTTTATTTACAAAAACAGGCAGCAGCCCATGGGGGCTATAGCTCACCAACTCCTGCTCTAGGTGATGCTATTAATCCCACGGTCAGAGTTCCTCCCCTTAGGCAAGCGAAGCAATCAGCTTGGTTACCCTTAACCATGCATGAATACGGGATCCTCCCTGTGAACAGGTTTTGGAAGTGGGGCGGGTAGAGACACCAGGAGGGTGGGTGAAGGGATCGGGCTGCGAGGACAAGCCACACAGAGCGAAAGGCTGAAATTGTGTATAGGGTGTTCCAGGCCTCTCGGCTCACTGTGGGACTCCCTCAAGGGGAGACGACAGCCCTGAACCTCCTCAGCCAGGTCAGCCCGGCCAATCCCCGGCTTTCCCGTTAGAGCGCGATGAGGGGAAAGTACCACTAGGGGGAGCCGCAAGCGGAGCCGAAGGAAACCTGTGACGGGTGCTCCAGCCCGCTGACGGAAGCAGTCCCCGAGACGGGCCAGCCTGAAGGCAGGAGGGAGAACTGCAAGAGGAAGATCTAATTTAGGTCCCCGTGAGACGCGGACAAGGGCAGGGCGTCCTCTCTCCACAGCCCACCGTGGCCCCTCGCTCACCCACACAGGGACGCCTGGACTCCGCTGCTGCCGGCCCCCTCGTGTTCATCGCTCTCCCGGGACTTCCTCAGCGCCCCACACACGCACACACTCGCACACGGTGGTGAGGACCGCCTCTGCCCGCTCAGGGCTGCCCCAGCTGACTGAGCCCGGCCCTCTCTGGCTGCAGATACTTTCTGGATGAACCCGCAGTACCTGATCAAGCTGGAGGAGGAGGACGAGGACGAGGAGGATGGGGAGAGCGGCTGCACCTTCCTGGTGGGCCTCATCCAGAAGCACCGGCGGCGGCAGAGGAAGATGGGCGAGGACATGCACACCATTGGCTTTGGCATCTACGAGGTGTGGGCGGGACAGGGGCGGGGCCTCCCCTTCCCCCTTTGCTCTTCTCAGCCCCTTGGCAGAACTGGGGATGGGGCCCCAACAGGGAGCTTAGCCAAGGGAGAGCTAAGGGGGTCTCAAGGAGCCTCAGAGAACCACAAAGGGGACCCTGCAGCTGGTCTGTGTCACCAGGAGGTCCAAGCCCTTGGCTTCCTGGAACTCAGCACTCTTTAAATGGCATCCACATTCCTTCTCACGTCCTCCAGCCCTGGCATTATGGCTGGCCCACTGATGTCCAAAGAACAGAGGAGACTTGCACTGAGAACAGAGTATACTGACCCCACTGGAGATTTTGTGAAAGCGGGAGCTGAGCCAATGGGTCTAGATGGTCAGAGCCCAGCAGAGTCATTGGCTTGGCAGGTGGAGAGCTCAGGGGACAGGGGACCATTTGGTCCTTACACCCCAACCACTAGGGGGAGCTGCTGGCTGGGTCCCTGCTCCCCACCCACACACACTGCCCACATGTCCGTTTTTCATTCTGTTCCAAGCTAAAGAAAATCCCCGTTCACTGTGGCCAGAAGGAAGCCACCTTATTGCCACCCCCTGTTCGGGCTGGGGCTGGGCAGAGACAACTGACCTGGCACACGGGGCCCCTTAACCTCCCCACTCCTTTCTGCAACACCAGGAGTTTCTCACGGCATTGTGTTGGCAGTGGGAGAAGAGGGAAGCAAGGAAGCTTTAATGCAGCTGAAGTGGGGGTGCACTTTGGTTTGATGGGTGGAATCCTGTGTTATGTGGGAGCCAACTCCTCCCAGCTCCTGAAAGCCAAATGTGTTCATCTCTTCCCAGTCCCTTGATCAGTGAGGTCACACTGGCAGCCTGGAAACAACCACGATGGGGGGATTTCTACCATGGAAGTTGGCAAACACTACAAGTCAGGGTTCCCGCCTTTCCCCGAGGGCCAATTTACCAGCACAGCTCTGGTGGAACCCAGACAAGGGGTCAGGAGAGAAGGTGTCCTCACTGGCAGTGTAGCTGCCCCTGGCAGGACACTGACCTCATGCCTGTCTTTCCACCTGAGAAATGGATTTAGGCAAGAGCTGGGCAAGCACCATAAGTTCTAAAAGTGCACATAATCCCAAATCCCTCAGTCTCTACAACAGCAGCTGAGGACTTCAGATGTGGGACAAAATAGCTCCAAGAACAATATAAACTGAGTTGTGAGACACAGTCCCCCACCACCCCATGGGCTTGGAAATCCAGACATAGACTTTCATAGCTGGGAAGGACCTTGGTTATCATTTGGTCCCATTTTAGAGATAAGGAACCTAAGGCCAGAGACAGGAAGTAGGAAATACAGACCGCCTGTGGCAGACAGGCCTAGAACTGACACCTGCTCCTAACCTAAAGGTTAGGAACCTACCTGCTTCCTCTGGGTACAGCCCTGCTCCCCTGCCAGGTAACCTTAGACAAGTCACTTCACAACTCAGTGCCTTGCTTTTAGGCTCTATAAATTTGGAATTTAGAAGTTAAATTTAATTTAGAAGTTAAAATAAATTACCAGGTCATAAGATTTTTTTTTTTTCATGTGGAAATGCTTTGAGTTCCTTGGAAAATAATTATTATGTTGATTTGGTTAATAGTGCTAAAGCTACAAGGAAAGGGTGGTAGCAAAAGAAACAGTCCGAGTGATGGCAGCTCTCCCAGAATCAGAATTAAGTGTGGTTCTCCTTTCCCTTTGCAGGTTCCGGAGGAGGTACGTCTGGCTTGCATTAGTCCCTGTTCCTGAAAGTTGCAGTTCACCAGCAGATAAGAGGCTCAGGCTGATGGAGCTCAGCGGCTCATGAAGCCCAGGGAGAGCTTGTGGCTATGAAGGATGAGTCCTCTCCTCCTGCTGAAGTTGCCCAGGTTCTAGATCCAGGTTCCAAATCTGATCTAAGCTCAGGTGGCTGTATCCAGGGCTTCCCTGTGTGGCCTGCTGCCCCCTAGTGGCCTGGCAGAGCTCACGGATGGTTTAATTCCAGATAGACAACCTGTATTAATAGTTTCCCACAGGTGCTATAACAGTACCACAAACTGTGTGGTTTAAAACAATTATTTTGCAGTTCGAGAGGTGAGAATTCCAGAATCAAGGTGTCAGCTGGGCCAGGCTGCCTCAGAAAGCTTTAGGGAAAAATCCTTCCTAGGGGCAGAGTGTTTGCTTAGAAAAGTAAAAATTAAAAAAAAGAAGAATCCTTCTTTGCCTCTTCCTAGCTTCTGGTGACTGCTGGCAATCCTGGGCATTTCTTGGCTTGCAGCTGTATCCTCCAATCTGTGCCTCTGTCATCACAGGGCCTTCTTCCTTATGTATCTTCTGTGCCTCTGTGTGAAGGCTGAGGCACTAACTTCCTGTGGGAAGTGGGGCATCTCTGCAGACAGCTGGGTGATGGAGGGGCCCCCGTTGCATATAAGCCTTTAGTTCCTCAGTGGGCACTTGTTGAGGTAGAAAGTTTGCTTTCTATCTAAATGGTGCAGCCACGATCACTGTAATCCTTTTATTTCCATGAGTGAAAATGACATGCAATTGGAGCCTTCTCCCCCTCCTCCACTCTTACTTGTTTCGCTGTTCATCAGTTCGCAGGGCAGACCAATATCCACCTCAGCAAAAACTTCTTCCTGACGCACAGAGCGCGGGAGCGGTCAGATACCTTCATCAACCTCCGGGAGGTGCTCAACCGCTTCAAGCTGCCCGCGGGCGAGTACATCCTCGTGCCTTCCACTTTCGAGCCCAACAAGGATGGGGATTTCTGCATCCGGATCTTTTCTGAAAAGAAAGCTGACTACGAGTAGGTGGCTTTTGCCCCTTTCTTCCTCTGCACCCCTTCTTTTTCCTATCCACTAGTCTGTTCCTTGACCCATGAATAGTTCTTTACTTCTCTGAACATTAATTTCTTTATCCATAATTCCTGCCTGTTTCAAAGGGTTCATGTGAGGATTTGATAGACTGAAGAATTTTTAGTATTATTCTCAGGTAAGCAAAGAAAAATGTCGCTCAAGGGTATTTTAGTTGTAGAGTGAATTGTAGAATCTAATTTTACAATTGTATGTCTGAATTATCAAGTTATTTACATCTGAATGACCTATATTAGACTACCTATGAACCCACTCCCATCACTTGGAGAAACTGGGCAGTGGTGGTCTAATCCTTGTTTCCCAGGCCACTGGCCTGGAGAGCCACCAAGCGTATAAGTGGCAAGCTCTCTCTGTCATAGTCACTAGGTCTCTGGGTCCCACCACTTGCTCATTGAGTCCCGGCTGTTGGAGAACCCTTTTTTGGCCGGTATCACAGTTTCTTGCCACTGTCAGTATTGCCTCTACCCTACTGCTCAGTGGCCTTCACAGTGGTTTCTGCCACACAGAACAGAAGAGCACCAACTAATTCCAAGAGTTTAGGGGCCCCCTAAAACTTCTGTAGCCTCAGACATGTATATTCAGTTGTGCACTTGACTGCAAGAGATAGAATCAACCTTGGGCAACTTAAGCAAAAGTAAATTCAGTAAAAGGCCTTTGGGACTCCAGAATTGATGGGAGACAGAGGGATGGGCTGGGGAAAGGCAGGAACCAAGGAAGTACTGGAGGCTCCAGGGCATGGAGGGAGAGGACAGAGCAGCTGCTCTGTCACTGTGCTGTGACCTGTGCCACTTGCTCAGATGCACAGATCCAATAGAGAGTGTCTGGTGGCCTGGGCTCCGATCAGCCAGCTGGCCTGCTGGGACAAGAACAGTGACAGGTAGAAGCGGGGAATTACCCTTGCTTCAAGACAGTAAATGACAAAGAAATAATTTCGCTTGAGAAATCAGGGTGCTATTAAGGAGAGAACAATGCTGGGCAACTGCAAGCCAATAAATGTCAGTATAGTGCTGCAGCTTTCCTGCCATTAACGGGTTCTCTTCTACTACTAAGCTTCCCACAGGGAAGGGGCCTTCCCTTTCAGCTGTCACTAGGGTCCTTGGAGGAAGCCTCATGTGTTCCACTTACAGTCCCCACTGACACGGAAATGGGGACTTGACCCAGTGGCATCTGGGTCAAACTCAGTACTGCTCCTCCCTGCCATCCACAAGGTGCTGTCCCAGGGAAGCCTAGCCCTTCTCCCAATAAAGGTGTCTAACTTCCTTGTCCCAAGATAATAATCTGTTCCAGAGTCTTATCAGCCCCGAGGTTCCCCTTATCTTTTCTTCCATAAGGATACTCAGACACAGAGGATACCTCATTATGAAGCAGAAGGAGCCATCCTTGTACACAGGGACTGTGCATGGGGACAAGCTGACCTCTGCCTGTGCTTCTGTTGAAATAACACAAGGCCTCCACACTGCCTGTCTTCTTCAGCATTAAGCAGATCAAGTAGACAATAGTTTTACCATAGTAAAGGGCATTTCTACTGGAACTTAAGAGCTGTTCCTTCAGGACAGATACTGAGTGAGCTGTCGAAAATACCAGCACCGTGCCAAATGGAAGACTGTGCTAATTAATAAAGAACAGAAACAAGCAAACAAAAATTTCCAGCCTTCCAAGTTATTTTCATCATGACACTTCCCATGGATCATTTGTGTCTTAGTTTCTGCTATTAGGGGACCCATTATCACATAAACTTGGGACACAGAGTCATCCTCTTGCCCCCACCCCATGCTGAATTTTAGCATTGCACTTCCATTTTAGCAATGATTTCTGCAACACTTTGTTTTTGCCCTCGCCTCCCTTCCAGTAACACATACTTTCCTTCTATTTCCAGGGTTGTCGATGATGAAATTGAGGCCAACCTTGAAGAGGTACTTGTAACTCCTTGAATCCCACCCTCTCTATCATGGACAACCCAGAACAGAAGAGTAAAACATAATTCCAAGGGTTTAGGAATTAACCCT
>PVKY010006635.1:0-15742 GCA_004027775.1 Bradypus variegatus
AACCAGACAACTAAAGCTCTGACCCCACATCTGGAAACCCAACATAAACTTTCCCATCTCGGTCACTCCCGAGCATATCATTCAGTGGGATCAATCACATTCACATGGTGCTACCCCCACCACCATCCATTTCACCTCACATCTGAACTGACAGCCCCATTCCTGGAAGTTTGAGAGGCTATGCCTTGGTCTCAGATCCCTTCTGGAAGGCCATATTTAAGGGATCCTGAGGGTGCTGAGTTGCTCTCACCCTCTATGTACCTGAGGCTAAAGCCTCAAGGGCCCAGGCACACACACACCCCTGCCCAAATCTCATCAGGGGCTGTTCCAGCCCTGAGCCTAAGGATGACTGTGCTGTGTCCTACCCTCCCCTACTTATAGGGACACCATTTCTGATGTAGAAGTGCATGCTGTGAGAACAGTGCACGCCTCCCAATCAGGGAAGCCCAAATCCCCAATTTGAAAGGACCTCTTACTGAACTAGAGGGAGCCTCCAGGGAGCCCACATCCAGCCTGCCCATGGCCAGGACAGCTGCTGCAATCAATGGGCAGGACTTGGAGAGTCGTCCAAGAGCAGCTGTCATGGCTGTGCATCAAACGAGTTTCAAAGCCCAGATGAGTGGCCAGGCCCGAGCTAAGCTCCCCAGGCATGCACAGTCTGGCCGGGGGTCTCAAGGGCGCCTGGATCCCAACCACCCTGATTCCTGAGGGACAAACGCCCTCAGGGACAGGTGGGGTGTGGAGGGAGCTTGCCCTGGACACCCAAACCTGAAGGAGGATACTGTGCTGCTTGCTTGTGGCCACTAGGTGGCAGCACTCCATCATCTATCTGACCTCTCTGGCTTAGAAGGTTGTAGGGGTCCCACCAAGTCCTAGCACACTGGAGGTTTCCAGGGCCTCTTTCCAGGTTCCTCTGGGATTCAGGAATACCTGGCTGCAACTCAGACCTCAAAGCCCTATGAGTGGGGCCAGGCAAGCCAGAGCACTAAGTCTGTGGATACTGCATTCTCTCAACCAGTCTCCTACCCTGGGGTACCCCCACCAGCTAGAAGGGGAAGTGACCCCATAGCACCCAGCCTTGGGGCAAGGGCCAGGTTGACTCTGTGCACAATAAATGCTTCAGTCTGTTAGCAATGCTTTCCAACCCAGGTAAACGGTTTCTGTGGTCGATAAAATGCATTTCTGTCTCACACTTCCTTCACGCATTGGCATGATTATTGACTCTCACAGAAATATTCTCTTGGCAGAACCCACATCAGACCTGCAGCTTGTCTCTCTGGCCCAGAGGGAATTGCCCCGGAGTTCGCCTTGCGCTTCCAGATGGAGGTAAGGTAAGGGGTACCCAGTGGCCCTTATGGACTTGGGTAAAGGTCAGAACCCTCTTGGAGGATGGCCACATGTGGCCAGAAGGAGCCTTCCGCCACTGCAGAGGGGAGGGCGTTAGGGCTGGGCAGGGCCCTTCCATCCTGCTTAGTCCCAAGCAACACCTTCACCCCAGTTTAAAGAGGAATCTGAGCCTCAAAGCAGAGCAGTTGCTGGAGGTTACCTTGCTGGCCCCTGGGCCTGGGGGACTCAGTATAGACCAGCCCCTTGCTGCAGGCAGAGGCTCAGGCTCCAGCACAGGCAGGATGTGCTTGGGACGATCTGACAGAGTGTGGGGGTGAGGTTTGCCATGGGATGCTTCAACACCCTTGGGAGAGAGAAGACAGACAGGAGAGTCAGAGGAAGAGATATGAGACAAAGAGTGAGGCTGAGAGGATACTGGGAAAAGGAGTGGGAGGAGGCTGCAGGGGCAAGATAACATGGGGTAGGGGCTGTAGGGTCTGGGGGAGTCAGCTCCTCTCCACCCCCAGTGGGCCACAGAGATAAGACAGCTGAGCAGCAAGTGAAGAGTAAATTTTGAGTGCTGAAGTGGGAGGCCACAGCAGGCAGGTGAGAGAGGGAGGACACAGAGGCCTGACCCCTCCTGAACCCTGCCTGCTTCCCTGCATCACAGAGGCCCCAGAGCTAGGCTCCCATCTCCCAAAGACACCACCACTACCACGATCCCACTCCCGCTTGCTGGACAGGAGCTACTTGACAATGATTCATGGATGCCCAAGGGGGGCTGCAGGTATGGGAGCTTGGCCTGAGAGATGAGAGGTGGGTTCAGTCCAGGGCCCCCAGGTCCACTGAAGCCCAGTGTCTGAGGACGGCCACTCTGGATGGGTGACTCCAGCACAGGGCAGGGCTAGGCCCAAATCCTGGGGCCTCCAGATTTGGGGCTTCCTCTTCCTCTTCTGCTTGCTGTACTCACAAGCATAAAACTCATGCACCGCATGCACTGGCCCACAGTCATCCAGCCAAAGCAGGCAGCCTGTATGTTTCTCCAGCACCTTTGATGTGTGCAGGAGTAAAACACGTAGTTGCCTGCAGACTACAACCCCCTGTATGCATGCATGCCACATGCATTCCTATCCCCGGGCCACCAACACAGGTAGGCCCACTTGCAGGCCAATTGCAGGCAGGCAAGCTCACCCCTGCACACTCGTGCAGGTGCAGCCTGGCTTGGTCCCCACCCACAGGGATGGAAATCAGATATTCTTGCTACCCCTGAAGGAAGGACGCCAGGTCTGGCAGCCGACTAGGAGCCAGGAAGGGGGAGAGAGCCCCCAGGCCTGTAGGAACATGCCACCATCCAACAGGCACACCCTTACATACTATCAGGTAGATGGATCAGCTCCAATGCAGTCCAAAAGAGCCAGCCATTGCTTAGCTAGCTTGGGGACTGAGAAGCAGAGCTGGAATGGAGGAAGGAGGCACACTGGCCCGGAAATGGATTGGTTTATGGCTTAACTCGTTCGTTTCTAATATCTGCAGCCATTCCTGGTGGGAAGGGGAGGGAACTGCCTTCTCACAGACTGGCAAACTGAGGCTCAGAAATGGACAGCAGTATGCCTTGGCTGATAGAGCTCACCAAGAACAGGCTATCATCATTGAAGCCTAGAGTTCTCACCCCTGACCCTGGTCATTTCCATAGGTTGGTATCCTATCCCACTCAAGACTGGGTTCTGCCATCCCTTCAGACAGGGAGCCCAGAGGACCACCTAGTCTGCCATCCCCCTCTAGCTAGGAGTCCCTAGGACCAGCTGGGGTCTGCTTCCTCCCTCAGACAGGGCTCTCCCAGGACTGGGTGGACTTGACCTCCTCCCTCAGACTAGGAGCCACAACACTATCATGGCTGGGTCTGTCCTCTAAAAACAGGGGCCCCAGCCCGAGTCCCTCAGTCTCCACCAGACTCAAATGCAAAATGTGAGCAGCAGCCACATACCTCCTCAAGCCCAACCCTGCAGATTTTTCTGGTTCTTATTAATGTAAATGAAATCCGCTCTGAGTGTCCTTAATGGAAAGCGTTCCTGGAATTTGCCTGCACACACATGTTGGGGTGGGGAGAGGGGACACCCTGAAATTAACTCTTGTGCAGCCAGATGGTGTCTTGCCAGGATCTAGTGACCCTTGGGACCCTTGGACTAGGGTGAGGGTTGGTGGGGACCTGGATGGTCACTCAGCCCCTCCCAGAACTGTCTCCGGACAGCATCCAAGGCAGCAGGGGCATTGTCTATATTCTTCCCCCTGCCCCAGAACCAGCTGCACGGGTCTAGATGTTTCTGGAAAGAGACTGCTCTAATTCCACGGCCTGAGTAGAGTGCCTTTGACATGAAACGGGGGAGCCCTAGAAGGTCCTTGGTCAGGAAGGGGCCCAACCAAAACCTGGAAGGAAAAGGGGGCAGAGGCAGCTGACAGGCTGCCCATCCCGTTCTCATCTACATCTGCCCCAAGCTGGGAGGGGACCCTGGCAGACCCTGTCTCCTCACAGACCTCCCTGCTCTGCATGGGGAAGCCCCTGCCTCTGAGATGCCCCCACCCCCACCCTATGCTCCTGGGAGATCTGCCAGTACAGGGATTATTGTATGATTGTGGGGGCAAAGTGGGGCCCTCAAGCCCTGTTAGAGACCCCAGCTTGTTCCCAAGAGTGGGTGTCCAGGGTCAGTTGGTTGCAGGGGGTTGGAGGGCAGAACCTACCCTGCCCATCTCCCTCCCTCCAAATCTGGATGTTTGTTCTGGCACAGCCCTCTGCTGGGCCCCAGTGGAGCCTATTTTACTGCCTTTCGTGGCCAGGACAGGGATGTCTGCTTCTTTGGCGGGGGTGGGGGAAGAGTCTAAGATTTCAATTTCTCCCAGGTGTGGTTCAGTCTGGAGGATGCCTTGGGGAGGCCTGGTGGAGGGGCCAGCACCTGGGGGCAGGGGGTGCTACTCAGAAAAGGGAAGGGGCTCAGAAGGAGGCACTGAGAAAGGGGAGGAGAGGGGTCTTAGAGAGGGAGAGGCAATGGAAGGGGGTAAGAGCTCTGGTTGGGGAATGGGGCTCAGGCAGGGGTGTTAGAGGGAGAGGGGACCTGAGATGGGACAGGCTTCAATAGGGAAAAACAGGCCAAGAATCCTCCTTCCCACCCACACCTGTCAGGGAGGCAGTCTGGGAGGTGACTGACCCACTTAGCTGTCTCCTCACCCCTGCCAGGCTGCCTCTAATGAGCGCTCTGTGTTTCTGGAAGCAGCCACCTCCTGTCCCCCCCAGGCTGTGCCTAAGGCCGTCCCTTCCCCTGCAGCCCTTCATTATCAACTAGGGGATGCTCATTGGCTAAGGCTGCTCCCCTTTATCTGCAGCTGTGCCTGCCAGTGGCAGTGAAGAGGAGGCTTTGGGCCCCAAAATGTTCCTTCTCTGCCCAAGCCCCTCTACACAACCAGGGGCCGGGAGACAAAGGCTCCCAGCTGCCTGCTGCTCTGCTTACTCTGGCTCTGCACAGAGGGTTTTGATTCCACCTGTGGGTCCCACCAGCATGTCAATGAGGGATGCAGGGGTGGGGGTGGAGATGACATGGACAGAGAGCTGGAACTGAGGCACTGTTAGAACCCCCAGGACCTGTGGTCACGAGCCCCAGGAGAGGGGCTCATGTGGGTGAAGGAGGACTCCTGAATGTTCGTGTGGGGATTCAGGCCTGGAGGATGACAAGTGCACAATTCTGGGAAGATGGGAGCAAGGTTCAAGGAGAATGTGGGTGCAGAGTGCAGTTCTAGGGGGAAGGTGTTGGGGCTAGGAGGGGTGGTGAGGTCTGTATGAGGCACAGCTCCTCATGGACAGTGTACGGAAAGCACAGTCTGCAGAGACAATGTACCTGGGAGGATGATGCTGGTGAAAGTCCAACTCTGGGTGATGTGGGTAACAGTTCTGGGAAGGTTGTGTGGGAGCACTAAGAGAGGGAGAGCAGAATCTGGGGCACGACAAGGGTGTGGAGCCAGCTCCGAGCGAATGTGTGTGGGGAGGATAGTCCAAGGAGGAGGTTGTGGGAGCCTTGGCCTCTTTGGGCTCCCCCTTCCCCACATTCCTGGGGTGCATGGGGAGGTTGGGGGGCCAGATCTTGCCCAAGTCCCTCTGGGATCTTCCTGATGTCCCGCTGTCCATCTGTCCTCCTTCTCCCCAAGGATTCCAAGGTCCAGGTGGCACTCTCCCCACACAGAGCCCTCATTAGGGAAGGGTTTTGAGATTCTTCTGCAGCATCTGCCTCCACTCCCCTACCCCCAGCCAGCTGCAGGCACCAGGCCCTCAAGCCTGATAAATATTTATGATGAGATAAGCAGGATCTGCCTTGTCCCAGCCCAAACCTTTGTCCTGGGAGTAGGAGAGAGAGACAGCTTCAAAACCACAGGACTTGAGCTTCTAGAGGCAGAGTCGGGTCTTAGAGCTCTGGGTAGGGGTATGCATGACTGAGTAGGCCTCTTGGGTCCCATGCCGGGGAGGCGGCTGGGCAGGAGTGAGGGAAGGAGCTGCCTCTGAGATGCCACACTGCCCAGGGCCACTCTGGCCTTCATCTCTCAATAAGTAGTTATCCTGGCGGCTCCTACTACAGGGCTGGGACTTTGGGGATGAGGACAGCCTCCTGTACTCAACTGCCCACACACCAGTGCTACTGCCCTGGCTTCTGGCTTCCTCCATGTCCTGATGACTTTTGTTCCTCTCACCCCCACCAAATTCTTCTGGCCCAGCAGGGTGGGGCAGCAGGGTGGCTGGCAGGAACATCAGCCAGATACCCCATCTGAGGGGTCAGCATCAAAGGAGGGACTTCCTGCCTCCTCATTGACATGAGGGTTCTCCTGCCCTAAAGCACAGGGCAGTCCTCCTCTGGCTGGCTGGCTCTCTCTTCACGTCTCCTCCCATCCCAAAAAATAGTCTTCAATCTGGGTGCCAGGACCAAGGCCAGGAGAGTCTGAAAGCTCCATGTACAGGAGAATGAAACACAAAACACTGTTTCATTGTACCTGAGTGTGAATAAACACTGAACCTGGGTGAGGGGTAAATTCTGTCCCCACAGTGTGGGCAAATGCTGTCCTAGGGATGGCTAAGAGGGTGAATACCATACCTAAGATTTGAGGAAATACAGCAATTAGTGTGTGTGTGTGGTGGTGGTAAATACCGTCCTAAGTTCATGGAGAAAATCTTCATCCAAGAGGAAGAGAAGCATACTTCTCCCAGCTTGTAGGTAAGTATAGCACCTGGACAGTGGGTAAATACTGATGCTCTCAGGGCAGAAATATTATCCTTACATCATGAATATATATATATATATATGACACCTAGAATGTGATGAAATTCCATACCCAAGATGTGAGTAAATATTGCATTGGACTGTATTAAATAAATCACCCAGGTTGTTCTAGGGGTACATTCTGTACTTGGGACACATTTGAATCTTGCTCCAGTGGGGACAACGACTATACCCAGGGTTGGGTTGAAGCCACACTCAGGGGCTTAGCTAGAATATTAAAAGCAGCCCTGGAATTGAAAGAGAAAGGGCAGTTATAGAGAACCTAGTGAGATGGGGCTTTCCTGGCCCGGGGTGGGGGTGTGGGAAGTGGCTAAGAAGGCCTCATGGAGGAGCCCTCACTTCCCTCGCTCTGGCTCCCGCAAGGCCTCCCCTGGTTGGCCCCTGGGAGCCTGGGTACCGGCACCGCCAGGCCCCTCTTGGTGCAGGGCGGAGGCCTGGGCGGAGCGGGTGCAGGCGGGGGTCGTCAGCGCATCTGCTCCTGCTCTGCCGCTGACCTGCAGTCCCAGGTGCTCCCCAGCGTCAGATACGGGCCGGGGAGCGGCAGGGCGCGACTTGTCGACTCGGGCGGCGGCGGCTGCGCCCCACCTGGCGCGTCCTGGGGCGGGGTTGGGGATGGAGACTGACGCCGGCTCAGGGCTAGCCCCGCCTGGGAGCAGCTCTATTGCCCCAGTTCTGTAGTGGCCTCTCGACCACCGCGGGGCCAGGGCATGTGGCGGGAGGGCTTGAGTCCCCCGCGGGCGCGTTCCACTGCGCCTGCGCTTCCCGGGGTGCACACCCCCAGCCACGTAACTCGGGCCGCAGAGGTTCTGAGCTGCTTTCCCAGGCCGGAGAGCCCCGCGGGCTGGGGCCGAGGTGACAAACGCTCCATTGGACCCCAATCAGGCGCTGCTTCTCCGCCCCAGGGCGGATGTGGGCGGCGGGGGGCCGCGCGCGGGGCCGTGGCCGGATGGTTTTTGTGTTTAGCAGAAGAGCGTGGCTGCAATCATTGTGGCTCCCCGCCACCGGGATTCGTTAACCTGGGACGACCCAGGCTAGTGAGGAGGCGGGATCCAGACCGGCAGCCCTGCCTGGACCGCGTCTCCCCCTCCCAGGGCCGGGCCGTGGAGTTTGGAAACGCGTTGGTCCCGTCAGGTCTCAGTCTTCCCACTTGTGAGAGGGACATTTGGCTGGGGAGCTTTAACTGAGGCACCTTCTCGCCCTGGGGTTGGGGGAACCCAGGGAAGGACCACCGCTGTCTCCCTTCCCTCCTTCAGGAAGAGCAGAGGCCAAGGCAGTGTCCTGAGGGAAGGCAGAAAGCCAGAGTACCTTGGATTCTTTCTTCTTACTTCTCCTGAGTCAGGAGGCACTTGCTATCTGTCTCAGGCTGCTTTTCCCCTGACTGGGACATGCTCCTTTTACACCCGGGGGTTACACAACCTACCTGGGCAGCCTACCTAGTGCTCTGGTGTCTCCCCAAAATGCTGGTGTCCAGGCCATGCCTTCTTCTGAAGGGGACTCTCCAGGTAGGCCTGGGAATCTGGATTTTAGCAAGCTCCTTTGCTGACTGTCCTGCACTTATGTGCATGTGTGTGCACACACACACACAGACCTCCAAGGCCACAGACAGCCCATCTAATCTCCTCAGCTACACTAATGCATTAATGGAAAAGCCAGAGACTCCAGGAGCCGTGATGTTCCCAGGTGTGTCTGACAAGCATCTTATGGATCACGGAGTGACCCAAGAGGCTGACTCTAATGGTAGAATGTCGGGCCATGGGGCCAGTTAGCCTGAAAGTCTAGCCCCCAGCACAGGGCCTGTGGGTGAGAGAGAGTTAGTTGGGACCCAATGGCCACACAGGTCAGTCCTTAGCCTGCACCAGGACCTGTCAAATTTGCCTCCATAATTCTGGCTGACAGACTATCTTGTCTTGGGCTTCCTGTAAGTATCCTCACCAAACCAGGTTCCTGGTGATAGGTCTCTCCTCCAGCCCTGGAGGCCAAGCCCTTAGAAGAGATGACTGCTACCTTGAGGAGCCATCCTCCAGGAGGGTGTTGCTGTCCTCCAGGTGCTGCAAGCCCTCCTCCAGAGGTTGTGTAGCTTTCCTCAGGGTCTTATATCACTGTCCTTCAGGTATCAGGGATCTGTTTCCTGGGCATGTGCATCTTCTTTCTCGATACCAGTGACCAGTGATGGTGACTCCTGGACTGTGGCTTCAAGAGCCAGGTTGGATTTTCTTCAAGTACCAGACTCTAATGGGTCAGAATCTGAGTTAAGAACGGAGTTAAGCAGGCTCAGGACCCTTCGCCGGGTTCCCAGGCTGGAGGCAGTATGAGATAGGGGTGAGCAGTGGGGGCTGTGGCTTACCCCACCAATCCTTTCTCCTCTGACCCTACTGCCAGTGGGGGGCCCCCACCCCCACTGCTCTAGTCCAGGCCCAACTCCTCCTTTTATCCCCTCCGGCCACGTCCCAAATCCCCAATCTCAGCAGCAGACCTTGATGTTTGCCTGTTGCCATGGTGATGGGATGCACCTTTCTGTTGCCATGGCAACCAGCCAGGGGTTTTTAAAATTCAGTTGAGGTAATTTCCACCCCTCAATCCTCATTCTCAGACACTTCTTTCTTCTCTTTTCTTTTCTGAATCTTAGAAAGCTGGGAGTGGTGGTGGTGGTGAGCAAAGCCACTGGCCAGAGGTTGGAGGGTCAGAGGGGCTGGTGGGAAGACTTGGGCTTCTATTCTTGCCTGACTCCATTCAGACTAGACCCTGGAGAATAGGGCAACCTCCTCCCCATTCTCTCTCCAGCCTCAGGACCAGAGTGAGAAGAGTAGGGCTTCATATGGCTGGGCAGGTAGAGGTCAGGACACCTGGGATGCCTGGTTGAGGGTGCTGCGTGTGTGGCCATATGCCTATGCAGGAGCAGGGAGTTGACAGGGATCTTCCCACGTCTCCCCCACCCCCCATGTCCCCGGGGCTCATCTGGGGATCTCGAGATACTGGGACCCAGGACAAGAAACAGATGTTGTTTATGCTGTGTCCTGGTGCTAAGGAGCTTAGTGGAACCCCAAGCTGGCCAGATTTGGGTGGAGAGCATCTGAGAAGGATGGAGGGGAGGAGGCAGACACCAGCCAGCTTTCGTCCCTCTCCCTCCCTGATAGCATCCTCTCTCCCTAGGCACCTGCTTCATTAAGTCTGGTCATTATAAACTCATGAGGACCAGCATCCCCTTGCTGCTCCCCACCTGCCTCCTGGCTGGGAGAAGAGAAACAAAAGCTAGGGACAGACAGGTGGATGGATGCCCTGTCCTCCTGCAAAGAGTGGACAGGGTCTGGGGAAAGATGGGGCCCCATCCCAGGCAACACCCTGGCCCCATGCACTGTGCACTACCCGGCCCTGCTTCATCTGCCTGTAACTCTTTCACGCCTTAACTTGTCTTTGCAGCAGACTGGTTCTCTTATAAACGGGACGTCCCCCAGAAGGGAGATTTTGAGGAGGGAGGAGCTGGGGAGGTCTTTCAGCAGGGGAACCCTCCCCACCTCCCCCACCAGCTCAGATCTATTTCTGTTCTCCCATCCCATCAATCCTCCAGGTGGGGGGCCCTTCTCCCCCAGGATGGATGTGGGGTATCACTCTAGCTCCAGTAGCTCCAGGCCTGGTTCCCCAAAGCCTGGACTGAAGGGTCATCAGGTGGGTGCCAAGGCCAAAGGGAAGCTCCCCCCAGCTTCCCTGTCCCTTGGACCCAAGGGCAACAGCCCTTCTAGGGGCACAGGTGGGCAGGCTGACTTTGGGGAGCTACAAAGAACACCCTGGTTGGGTCCCAGGCTGCCTGAGGCCCTGCCTACTCCTGTTCCTCCTTAAATTAAGACAGGAAAGTTCCAGAGACCAGTTTGTTCTTGATAAGCATGGCCCTACCCAATTGTCTATTAAAAAGCACCCCATTAGGAAAGTAAAGAGATGCAGTCACTGTAGAAAACAGTTTGGTGGTTCCTCCCTCAAAAAGTTAGACATAGAATTATAGTATGATCCAGCAATTCCACTCCTAGATATATACCCAAAAGAATTGGGGCTCAAAGAGAGACTTGTACACTGGTGTTCACAACAGATGTTACTCACAAGTGCCAGAAGGTGAACCAATAAAATGTGGGATATTCATACAATGGAATATTATTCAGTCATAAAAAGGAATGAAGTTCTAGTACATGCTACAACATAATGGACCTTGAAAACACACTGAATGAAATAAGCCAGACACAAAGGGACAAATATTGTATGGTTCCACTTAAAATAAATTCTAGAAAAAACAAATTCATAGAAAGTAGATTAGTGGCTGCTAGGTCCCGAGAAGAGGAGGGAATGGGGAGTTACTGCTTAATAGGTACAGAGGTTTTGTCTGGGCAATGAAAAAGACTTGGGAATAGTGGTGATGGCTACACAACATTGAGACTGTAGTAATTAAAGCTACTGAATTGTAAACTTAAAAATGGTTAAAATGTCAATTTTATGTCATATATATTTTATGACAATAAAACAAAGTTTTTGTTTATGTTTTTGTTTTTAAAAAAAGGCTGCCCCAGTCCCAGAGCTCTCTTCGCCATGGGGGGGCCTCTCTACCTTCCTGCCCACCGGGAGCCCACGAGGCCCTTATGGGTCCATAAGTGCCTGAACACCTGGATCTGTGGCCCCTCACGTGCACAGTATTAAAGTCTGTGTTTGACACTTTTCATGAATTATTATTCCTGACAGCCCTGTAGGCTCCACTGGCCCAGACAAAGCCACAGGGTTCTGGATGGCGAGCATCCTTAACTCTTTCCTGTCCTCCTGCCAGCTGGTGGGAGGGGTGGGGGAAGGGCTAAACCAGAGACCCCTGCTGAGAAGATGGTGGGGCTGAGGGTGGGACAGGGACGGGATGGAGGAGCGTCGTGGCCCACCCACCCATCCCTTGCCCACTTTTCTTTTGGCCCCTGTGCCTCCCAGACCAGAGAAGCCCCAGGCTAGGAGGAAGGAGCCCAAACCTAAGCTCTAGGTGAGAGTGGGGTTCTCCTAGGTGGGGAAACTGGTCCCTGAGCCTTTTGTTTTTCATGCTCAGCTACAGGGTACCTGGGTGTCTCCAGCAGTTGGCAGAGGGGGATGCTTCTCTCCCAGGTACCAACTCTCTGCAGTTTGCCGCCCCCACCCAGGATTAGGGAACCCAAGGAGGCCCAGACCCTCTCTTTCCCCCAGCACCCTATGGCTCCTAGACTCCCCCAAAGATTCCCCCACCCATCCACCCAGATACAAGGGAACTGATTCTCAACCATCCTGCAGCTCCACCAGGTCTTGCACACTTGAGACCCTGTGGCCGGGGTCCTGGGGGAGCGGGTCTGTGGGAGGCTTCTCATGCGCACTGCTGGCATCTGGTGAGACCCAAGCAGTGTGACCTGCTTATGGGGGCTTGGCATCAGCTAGAGCAAGGCCAGCAGGACAGACCCTTCAAGATGGTCTCCTGGCCCTGGCAGGCTTATATAGCCCCAAAGCCCCCATCTGGAGCCAGCTGAAGAGCACAGGTAGAGAGGGAGAAGAGAGGGACCACCGGGGAAAGGCAGGGTTGGTCCAAGGCTCTTGAGTTAATCAGGTCTTCCCTTGGGGCAGGACGAGGGTCAGTGGGATGGGAATGGAGGTAGCTCCGTCCCAAGGCATCTGATGGCCTGGATTCCTAGCAACTTCCCTCCTCCAGGGTCAGAGCCAGCAACCCCCAAGCCCGCGCCTTATGCAACCACATCTCATGCTGAGCAAGCCTCAAACTCCACTGGGGGTATACCTGAATCAGCCTGACCTCTGAGCGTCGAGAAACCCCAAATTGCTCTGCCACAGTGGAGGGGGTCCCTGGGACCCCAGGACCTGGAATCAGGGCTCTCAGAGGTCTGCCTCTCTAGGGGGCATTTAAAAGGGAAACTGAGGAAATGCCAGCAACGTTTATAGCCTGTGGGATGTGCCAGCCCAGACCCCTGACATGTGCCCTCATTCTCCCAGAAGCTGCCTGCCCAACAAGGGGTGAGCATCCCTGGGGTAGAGCTGGGAATCCTTGAAGGTTCAGAGAGGGCAGAATATGTGTACAAAATCCCACAGCTCATAATTGGGAGAGCCTAGGGAGCTTGGCAGTGGGGGCAGGGGGCAATGCCCACCCCAGGGCACAGTGTGGCAAGTAAGGGGCATTTTCTCTGATTGCCAAGGCAAGGCTCTGACCCCAGGGCAGGATGAGAGGGCCTGGTCAACGGGAAAGGATGGTTGAATGGGCCTCCAGGTAGGGGAGTGAAGGGCTCAGTTCCCCCCTGCTGAGAGCGGAGGCTGT
This sequence comes from Bradypus variegatus, assembly GCA_004027775.1. Taxonomy (NCBI): domain Eukaryota; kingdom Metazoa; phylum Chordata; class Mammalia; order Pilosa; family Bradypodidae; genus Bradypus; species Bradypus variegatus. The sequence goes on from PVKY010006635.1 coordinate 12,943, forward strand.
GGGACTATCTGTGGGGGTGGAGGTGGTTGTCCTGGTCACTGCTCAGGCCACCCAGCCACAGGGGCAGGGAGCAGATCAGACCTGGGGGGCAGCACACTTGGTGGTCATTGAAGCTGGTCCCTGCTGCTGGCTGACAAGGCCAGAGTTCAGAGGCCTAGGAAACCCTCTCAGCCTGCCTGATGATACTGCTTTCTCTAGAGCCCCTATAGGAAGCACCCCTGGCTTCAACAGCCTGCCCTGGTCCCTGATGCTCTGACAGACCACCCAGCCCAGGACTCTCTGGGGCCCAAGGGAATGGCACCCTGTTCCTCAGTCCCAGTTCTGTCCTCCAAGAAGATCCTGAGCTCCCTGCAGGCAGAAACCACATCTGGCTAACATCCATGACCTCCCCACCCACCACCCACCCCAGGGCCCAGGGAAGAGGACACACAGGTTGTTCCATGTGCAAGGCAGTGAAAGAATTTGCCTTAAAGCCTTGAAAATGTACCTGTACCATTTGGTCTGTCACTTGTCAACAAATGTTGACTGAGCAATGGGGGACCAGGTGTGACCAAGGACGGTCTCCAATCTCCCAGAGCTCACAGTCCTGTGCAAAAGGAGGACAAAGCAGATACAGAGAGGTCTGACCTGTGATTGGGGCCTCACAGCAGACAAGGGACACTGAGGAAGCGCTTGCCCCAGCCTAGGAGCCAGGGAGGGCTTCCAGCAGAAGAGGTCTCTGAGCTTAGCTAGGCAGGTCAGGGGTCTCCAAGCTGCAGCCCAGAGGGGCACGTTCTGTCAGGCCCTGTGGCTGGAACTGTCTGGACAGGCTTTTTCTGAGAGCAGGTCTCAGAGGAGGGCATTGTGAGGGGAGGTGCTGGGGGACACAAAGGCAGGTCAGGGTGGTGGCAGGACCTTGGGTCACTGCCCATCAGTGACCTGAAGGACAGGCCAGCTCAGATCTCACAGGTAGCTGGCTCCCTTGTTCTGATTGGAGACTGGGAATCCAACCAGGAAGTGACCAGGGGACATTCAGGCTGTTGGGGGTGGGGGGTGGGGGGAGGCCTCCCACACACCAGCCTTATTGTCTGAACACAGCTGGGTCCCCTCCCAGCAGCTGCAGCACTGCAGCCAGCACCCCACTGCTAGGGACCGGTCTGTCTTCCCCCAGGGCCTGCCGGGGTGACCCCAAATCCCCTAACCAGGCGTGCACCTGCCCTACAGCTTGTCTGCCCCTCCCAGGGACCCAAGGGTCAGTTCTCCCACATCTGGACAGGTGAAACCCGTTCCTCATCAGCCGCCAGAATGGAGCCAGTCTCCTTTCTGGAAAACTAGCTGCCTGGTTCAGGTTGCATGAAATGGGCACCAGCCTTTGAACAAACAGCCCAAGAGCTGGGTGGGGCTGGGGCCCCAAGTGGGGCAGGGCTGGGGGGAGGAGGAGGGGGAACCCCAGCCCTTCAGAGCACGAGCTCTGTCCTGGAGCTTACACAAATACCCATGGCTGTACATTTTTTTTTTAATTTTATTGTGGTAACATATATAACATAAAATTTCTCATTTTAACCACTTTCAAGTATACAATTCAGTGGTATTAATTGCATTCACAGTGTTATGCTTACCTCACTGCCATCCATTATCAAGATTTTTCCATCACCCCAAACAGAAGCTCTGTCCCCCTTCTATGGCTGTTTATTGCCCCTGTCATGCCAGATGACCACACATGGACCTCCAACCCCTCAGTGCCGTGGCTGACCGTATTCAGTCAGCCGAAGTTCTCTCAGCACACCTCCAGGGCCTATCTCCTCTCTCTCTGGCATATGAATGGCTTCTACTTCACTCCAGGAAGACCCCTCCATGGCCCTTCATTCCTTGCCACCCGGTGGATGGTGCTGGGCTGTCCTTCCCAGGGTCCCGGTGTCATCCACTGACCCAATGCCAAGGACAGGCTGGCACACAGTGGGCACCTAAGTGTTGGTGGCAGGCTGAGGACCAGGGAAGTCACCCCTGCTCATAACTCTCCAGGTCCATGTCTTCCCAGGGTCAAGGCCCAAGCTGCTCAGACCAGCCATGCTCCTTCCTGCTCCTCCAGCCCTGGCTGCAGCCCACGTGGCTTTACCAGGTCCCGAAGGCCTGGCCTGGACTCAGAATTGGGCTGGTCCCTGGATGGGAGCCCCCCAGCTGAGGCCCACACTCAGTCCAGCTGTCCCTGCCCCTGCCCTCCTGGGAAAGGAAGGGACTGGTATTATGCTCACTCACCCCTGGAATGGCTACCTGGTGGCAGAGGTACTCAGCGCTCTCATCTGGGAAATGGGGACAGTGGGGCTGCTGTGGACTGTAGGATCTGGTCCCTCTGTGCCTGGCCGCCCTCAGAAGAGACCTTCAGCTCTTCACTTTGCCTGTCTCCTTGGGCAGACCAGGGAGGGATGGTTTGACCATCAGTGAATCTCTCCCCCAAACCATCAGTGCTCTCTGCTCCTGACTTTCGGACAGTGCAGGGAGGGGAGTGTGGGATCCTGGGTGCCTGTGAACTGCACAGGTCTTCCCAAGGACACAAGGGCACACAGGGGTCCCCAGCCTCCGGACCCGTGCCCGTGCCCTTGCTGTGAGATGCCAGGCCCGCGGGGCATGTGAGGTGTGCCAGACCCTCCCTCTAGGTCCTCCAAAAGGGCAGTGAGTCACCCCCTCCCCACACCTAGCACACATCCCCAAGGTTCATTTCCCATTTCCGGTGGTTGGGTCTCAACCTGACAGGCATCCCCTCTCACCTCCCAATCACCATTTCCTCCCGCCCCTCCCCCCCCCACACCACCTCCCCACGTAG
>PVKY010006636.1:0-15831 GCA_004027775.1 Bradypus variegatus
TCTGTGGTAGTTTGGAGTTGTATGTTCCCCAGAAGAACTTGTTCTTAAACTTAATCCATCTCTGGTGGTATGAACCCATTGTAAGGAGAAACTTTTGATGAGGCTACTTTAGTACGGTGTGATAGTAATCTTATTATAGAAGTCTTTTACAAGAGAATGAAATTCAGACTCAGAGAGAGAAATCCATAGAGGGAGCAGCCAGAAGCTAAAATCAATAGAACCCAGAAGATAAGGGAGAGACCCCCACATGCTTTGCCATGTGACAAACTAAGGACCAAAGATGGCCGGCAGCCAGCTCCAGAACACCACAGTCTTTGGGGAGAAAGCATTGCCTTGATGATGCCTTGATTTTCACTGTCTCCTAGCCTCAAACCCCTGAATAAGTAAATTTCCATTTTTAAGCTAAACCATCTCATGGTCTTTGCTTCAGCAGCCCAGGACACTAAAACAGACCATGAGGAGATGTGGGGACTTAAAGGAACACACTACAGATCAACAAGCTAGGAGGAACCTGGGTCCTTTACACCATGGAATGCCATATAATCCCTGAACTATCCACCTCTGAATTTTCAGAATGTGAGAGAATATGAACTCTCTTAAGTCATTGTTATTTGGGGTTCTTCTCTTACCTGCAGCCTAATAATACCTAACTGTAGATTTTGGAGGTACAATGTCTCCTCTGAGGAAACTGTTCTGTGCCATAAGAATCCATCCTACACCCCCAAACCAGAATTTCCTAAAGTACCGCATGTGGGGGACAGGTGATCCCCTACAGTCCCTTCTGGTTGTGAGAGCCTTGGACTTACACTTTCATCTCATCATTTTGTTCAAAAACACATTTTTCTGTTACATAAAAATCTAGAACTCAAGGTCCTCCACAGTTTGGCTCTGACCTCCCTCTGCAGCCTAATTTCGCACTGTCCTGATCTTCCCACAGGTGAAGGCACCCAGGGTGCTTTCCTGCTCATGGGCATTGATGCTATGGCTTCCTCAATTTCCACACTTTCTTCCAAATTCTACCAGGGTTTTAGGACAAAGGTCAAACCTCATCTCCTCCAGGAAGGACTTCCAAATCACAAAGAAAGGGCTTTCTCTCTCTTGGGCTTTCACAGAAATCAGTGTCTGAATCACTCACTCAATTGTCACATCCCACTGTCAAGGGAGGGTTTTCCCCCATATGCCCCACTTCTTAATTCTCCCACTAGACTAGGAGCTGCCTGAGGGCAGGGGCCTTGTTACAATATTGTGCGTCTCCAGTGACCAGCTGGTCCTCACCAGCTTTGCCCCTAGGAGGCCAACCACTGGCCACAATGTAAAAAGCAGAAAGCAAACTGTAGCACACCCAGCCAGTGCTTTCTGGACCATTGCACACCTCCCCGGCTCTCGGCCTCCATCCCACCCTGCCATTCTTTCATTCAGTAGAAACTCATTGACATAATCCTACCCTCAGAAGATTCGCCGTCCACCTAAACTTCCAGAGGAGAGGAGCCTAGATCCCAGTCTGCTGGCATCAGGAAATCCAGTTGCCACTTTATTCACAGCCTAACACTGGAAAAATAGGGCCAATGTCCTCGTTATTTGGAATTTTGTTTCCCTTATCAGCATTTTGCCTGGTAATTGGGAACAAAGATTAAGAAGCACGTAAGTGTAGAAATGAAAAGTTCTCAGCTTTGCTTGAAACTGAGGGGAAAACGCAGGATGCCTTCCATACAACGCCCTGCAAGACCCCCACTGCAATCCTGGGCTGTGGAGAACCAGTATGGACTGGACTGGGACATCAGAAGGCCTGGGAATCAGAAAAGCAGCAGAAGACACTGTTGGGGATTGAATCACATCCCCGATAAAGACATGTTCAAGCCCAACCCCCATGTCCTGTGAGCATGAATCCATTTGTAAACAGGACCTTTGAGGATTTCATAATAAGTCAAGGTGAGGCCAAAATGGATGAGGCTGTGTCTTGATCCAACAGGGCTGAAGTCCCAATAAGCAAAGGAAATTGGACATAGAAGTAGAAGTCAAAGTCAGTGGCGACCTGGCTGGGGGTGGGGAGAGTTCAACAAGAGACCAAGAATCTCCTGGGCTCTGGCAAGCCCTCAAAAGTCTGCTCCAAGGCCTGCTGGTCTTGCAAAAGCAGTCGGGAGAGGAAGATTCTAGAATGAGCCAGTCCATTCCTGGCAACAAACCCTGGTTCCCCTCAGGCCAAGCCCCAGGATTCGTTAATAATTTAGCCTCATTTAACCCAATAAGCCTGAAGATCTGGCACACACACACCACCACACCCATGCCCCACCTGTGGCAGAGGTGTGCCCAGCCAGCCCTTCCACACCCCCCACAGCAGCAGCTCAGGAAGGAAACACGGAGACTCACCTCCTCAGCTTAACACACCTGGCCAGACAGGGACCTGGGCTCTGGGGTCCCATTCCTGTCTCCTTAAGACTCAGGAGGCAGACACCCTGGGGACTCTACCTGGCCTGCAAATATTTAAGTTAGTGCTAGAAAAACAGATAAGCTCACACAGGGGAATCTGGTCAAACATCAGAGCTACAAGGAACTCAGCCCAGCCCCCCTGCCCTCCTAGTTACCTGAGTTATCCCGAGAAGGAACCGTGTGCGGGGCTCACCTGCCTGGCATGTCCTCTGCCACCCCTGCTGAGACTCACCTGCCCAAGATGCTCTGTCTACAGCTCACCTCCCTGCACCGGGGCATTTGCTGACGGGCATGGTTCTTCTCACAGAAGTGGCTTCCCTCCCGCATGTGTCAAGGGCAGAACAACTCCCTGCTTCTCATTTCTTGTAGCCCCAATATGTAGTTCAGGGCCAGGAAGATGCTCAGCAAATGTTGGTCTATTGACGATAAATGTGTCCAGACCTGCTTCCCAAGAGGCTTTTCGTTAAACACAATGACGTTCCTTCCGGGCCCCTAGCCCAGCCCCTGCCTGTTGTCCTCTGGGGCCACCATCAATGAGAAGGTGGAAGAGAGGAGGCTGCCCCCAGTCAGGTGTCCACATTCGATCTCGTTTCTCACCAGGTGCTTTGTAGGTTCCTCCTCCCACTAGCTGGGGCCTGGTCATCACCTTTTCAAGCCGGCTCGCAGGGGCAGAGGTGGTGGTAAGGATTTCAAGGTTTTGCTCTGGACCAGGCACTGACTTCCACAGTTACTGTGGGCCTTTTGGGGAAACAGTGATCCTGTGAAATAGGAAGAGTGGAAATTCTTAGGGAACTTTGCAGAATCTCGCTTTCACCAGTCAGCAAATACGGAAATCCTCCCCTTTTCCTAGAAGTTTTTCGATGTTTCAGCAAATGTTCAGCTTCTGAGTCCTAAGAAGGATGACCTTAGCTATAGGACTCTTGGAAGTCAAGTAAAAAATTGCCCAGTAAACTAGCACCGAGCAGAAGGTCAAGGTGAAAGAGAGCCGGGGCTGCCTGGGGGTTTGTGGGGTCTGATGTAGACAAGATGCATGGGGTGCTGGTTACCCTACTAGGCTGGGGCTGAGCTGGGGGCCTCCCCACCCTTCGAGCAAGGGAAACATTTGCTTCTTCCCCTTTTGGGCCCATCTGGAAAATCTTCTGAAAGAAGGGCTTTGAAACAGGGCTCCCACCCAGAGGTGGAGACCCAGCGGGCCCAGGACAGGTTCTCTGAGTAGAATCAGAGGCCAAGGGGAGGCAAATCGCAGCGGACGGTCAGAGGACGGCTACTGCCTCAATGGGCTGACCAGGAAGAGGCTCAGGTAGTCCCAGGAGGCCGTGCCTGACTCAGATGGCCGCTGGTGTAGACTGTCCTTGGGGTGTCTGCCCTGGACCTGCCCAGCCTTCAGGACAGCACTGCAGGCTTCTGACTCGCAGGGACCCCCTCCAGCCACCCTGCAGTGGGCTGGACAGACCCAGACAAAACCTTCTGGAATTTCAGCCCTCTGCAAGCCAATGGAGGTCCCCGGACCACGACATCCTAGGGACAAACGTCCTGTACCTGTGCCTCAGGTCCTCCTACCACGTCCTCCCCATTTTAAAGTGTCAGAGAACCTTTTAGTTCAGGGCTAATGGACTGCTTTTTGTTGAACCTGATTTTTTAGTGCCAGATATTGATTGTAGAACTTCCCTTTAACTGATGATGTGCATAATCACCCCACAATGATTTACACTTGGAAGCACGAAGGCTAACCACATAAAGAAGAAATGACATGGATGTGGGCATCAAAACCTGAAGTCTTCAGAGACATCCGATGGAGACAAGGCCCCAAGGGAGGACCCAGGGTTGGGAACCACAGATTGGGGTGTTCAGAGCTCAGGGAAGCCATGTCTAGAAGCAAACGTACCTATGGCACCGAGCCCTAAATCGCAGTGTGCTCTGCGGGCATTCCGGATGGGAAGGCAGCATGCCTTCTCAGGCCCGAGTCTGGTTCCATTTCCCTACAAATCCTTCTTCGTGGCTCTTAGCTCCATTTTGTAAATATAATTTTTTTATTAGAGAAGTTGTAAATTTAAAGAAAAATCAGGCAGAAAATGCAGAGTTCCCAAATACTCCCCTATAAGTAAAATCTTGCATTAGCATGGTAACTTTGTTACAACTGGTGGAAGGAAATTATTATAATTATACTAAATCCCAGTTTGACTTCAGGGTTCACTGTGTTGTACAGTCCTATGGTTTTTTTTTTTTAAGTTGTATTCTAGTTACAGATAGAATCTAAAATTTCCCCGTTTTAACCACATTAAAATATTTACTTCAGTGCTGTTAATTGCATTCACAATGTTGTACTACCATCACCACCATCCCTTACCAAAACTTTTCCCTCACCCCAAACAGAAATTCTTGCCACCATTTTTAGGTCAATTCAGGCATTTGATGTTGCAAAGATTGTGCTTATTGTTTATATTAAAGATGCTCCAGCCACTACACAGAACATCTGTGCTGCAGCTGCCATGACCCCTGTTTTTTGTAACAGTTTGGGGATGATTTGGGAGTGTGACGGGCACAATTTGGGAGGGCTGAGGCCTGCTTTGCAAGAGTATTGGGTGTCATTGGAAATTTCAGGGTTTTTAAGGTTGTTGTTCAGTGTGGTCCTGGGGAAGGTTTTTGTGTGTTTTGAGTATGTAAGCATCAATTGGAAACACTTGTTTTGAAGCTTGTAAATGTCAGAAAGAACTGTATACAAATATACCCTCCCACTGTCCCCACAAAAAAATTGAAGAATTATGCTAGAAAGGGATAGAAAAGTGGCTATCTGTGGCAGCTACAGCTGGGCACTGAAGGGGGCTTGTTCTCCTCCACCATAAACCCCTCATCCATCACCACCACTGCCCCTGAGAAGACCCTACATAGAGGAAGATGGGGACACCTCTGGGGGAAATGAGGGGAGAACTCATGAGATCCTGCTCCCCACAGGCTGCACCTCATAAACCTTTCAAGACGTCTTCCTGTTTTCCCACAGAATAAAAGAGATTGTTTCATCTCATTCCTTTATTTTACTGATGGAGAAACAGGCTCAGAAGGCATGGTAACTTGCCCAATGCCACAGAACAAAGTGCTGGAATGTTCTAGAACCAAGTCTGCTGACAACTAAATTGCCACCAGTGGAGCCAGTCTTCTAGGCTACAAAACAGACCTTTTATTTGGAAAGATTTTAAAAAGCTACTCTGAAAGAAGGGATGTTGGAGAAGAAATTCTTACAGGAACTTCTTACAAGAGCGTATCGGGGCAGCACAGTCATGGGACAAAAAGCCCTAAAAGGTTCAGATAAGGAGTAAATACTTTCCATGTCTGGCGCGCTTGTTTCTTCAAAGTACTTTCCCTGTTAGATTAGAGGGCCTGCCTGGGGCCCCCAGGCGAGCAGAGACGAGGCCAGAGCACACTCCGCCTGTCCTGAAAAGAGGCTTGCCTTCTTCACACCTGCACGGAGGCTTCATTGTGTGCTGATGGCGCGCCAAGTTCTGTGTTAGGGACACGGTGGGCAAACAAGTCAGAGAAGGGCCCTGTGCCCGAAGGTGACACTGAATACACACAGACATAAGCAGCAAGTACTGTGGAGAGGAGGGTCCAGATCCTAAAAGAAGCCAGGCCAAGGTCAGCGTTCTAGGCAGAACTGGGGGCCTCGGGGGTTGGAGCACAGAGGCTGGGGAGAAGGTGAGCACATCCAGGAAGCAAGAGCTGCGCCAGAGGCCTGCTAAGCCAGGCTCTCCGATCCCAAGCACCGTGAGAACCCACGGCTGAGCAGTGGCTCCGGGGCCTGAGGGAGACAGCCCGCCTCGGGGAGTGCCGCTGGGTGGCCGCCTCCGCCGCAGTGACCTCGGGCCCATGCCTCGGTGGTGGAGCCGAGGCCACACTCTGCTCCACGCCTGAAGGGAACAGGGGTCCTGGAGCCGGGAGCACCAGCACGGAGCCTCTCTGCAGGAGGCTTTGCTCCCGCGCTGCTGCCAGCTGGCCGGGCTTTCAGAGGCCGCACGAGGGGATGACCTCCCCCGCCATCCTACTGGCTTCCCCTCGCCCTGCCTGCCCCCGCTCCCCTCCCCCTGGACTTTCACAGGCCCTGGGAAACCTTGTGCACTTCTAACTCCATCCAGGTTCTGCTTCCCAGAGAACCTGAACTGACAGAGCAGACTTTGAGTAGAAGAGTGAGATGTTCTGATTTTAGGAAGAGCACCGGGGCTGCTGGGTGGGGGGCTGGCTGTGGGGGTTGGGAGGGGGGTCCAGGAGGTTAGCTCGGAGGCATCTCGATTGCCCACAGGGAGAACTGTGGTTTGAGCCATAGAGGCAGTAAAGGGGATGAAATCTATGGGATGGCCTGGGGCAAAAATTTTGCAAGGACTTTGCTGATGGATTGGACATGGGGGTGGTAAAAGAAGGAATAAAAATAACTTCAACTTGGGGCTGAACATCAAGGGAGATGGTGAGGCTACTTATACAAGTGTAGAAGAGTTGGGGGCCAAAGAACAAGCATCGGCCAGGCTCTGCCTGAGGGGGGCCCAGGGGACATGCTGCCCTCCCCTGCCCCACCAAACCCCTGCAGTCAGGATGACCCACGGCTGCCATGTAAGGCACAGGGGCACATGCCAGGCATGGCACTAACCAGGCTGCCACTGCCATTACATCCAGTCTTTATACCAACTCCATTTGGAAAATGAGGAACCAGACGCAGGCGGATTAACTGTGCAGTTTATACAGACAGGCTGTACCAGAGCTGAGTTCAAGCTGCCCTCCAACACGGCATTTGTTTTCCTGGTTATTTTACGTACAATTGGTCCTATGCTGGACTGTTTTCTGCCAGGAATCACGTCTTCCTCGTCTCTGAACCCCAGGATCCATTGCCGGGCGCTGCACACAGAGTGGCCGTCTGTCCAGGCCCTCCCAGGGGCTTCTCAGGCCCTCCTGATGGCTGGTGAGCATGTCCCCCACTGGGCCTGGCTGTCCCTCCTCACAGCCCCCCGCCTGGTGCAGGGCCCCTCCTGCCTCCTGAGTGGGTTCTAAGCACAGCTCCCGGCATCCTCTTTTGAGGAGCCTCTGCTTCTGCTCAGCCCTGGCAACAGCCTGCAGGACCACCACGGGGGCCTCCCGCCCTCCCCGCAGCAGCCAGGAAAGGGCCACCTTCCCCAGGGGACCACTAACTGGCCCTTGGTCTAACGGAGTCGCGAGCTCACTGGGAACATTTTCAGCCATAAAAAGCAGCTGGAGGAGGAAGCGGGTCTCGCCGCCAGGCCCTGGGATGGCGCTGACCTGCGGGCCCCATCCCTGGCGATCCGGAAAGGGAAGAAAACCCGGAGCCCTCCTCTGTGTCCCCGGCACGGGAGAGCCAGGGCCGCCTCCTCGAAGCCCTGGGAAGCTCGTTTGCAGCGAGCGGGAGCGTTTCCGCGCCATCCTCCCCTGGAATAAAGCGCCCTTGTTTCCAGGCGCACAAAGGGTGGACGTTGGGCGGGCGACGGGCGGTGCATGCTAATGGCCCGGGCGCTTGGAGACGCCGGCTCAGGGCGCAAAGGGGAGGCCACGGGGGAGGGGGGGCGCGCCCCGCTCCCCAGACCCTCCTCGCCGCCGGCCCGGGCGCCCCACTCCCAGGGTCGCTCCCCGCGCCCCTGGAGAGGGCCCTTGGCCGGGTGCTCCGCGCGCAGCGGACCCAGCCTCCCCGGCGCAGGCCTCGCGGGGCGGCCTGGGAACCCGCGAGCAGATGGGGCAGAGGCGCAGCCGCGACACCCCTGCCAGCCTGGACCAACAGGTCCTGCCGAAATGTGCTAACCATCTGCTTCGCCTTGCCGTTTTTGAGCAAATTATATTTATTATGTTAATTTATTTTACTGTCAACAACACCAAATGACACAATTGCTGCTAAACAACATCATTATATAGCTCATTCTGGCATATTACCTGCGGACTTTTTTTTTTTTTTTTGGTAAATACGACAAGAATAAATACATATTAAATTGTCGATTTGTTTAAAATCGAATTCAGGTTGGTTAAGACGTCTGCCCGAGGCCGGTTCGGGCAGGGCTTCCTCTGCGGGAGGCGGCGGCCACAGGGGAGGGACCCAGCGCCCGAGTGGGGGTGGGGGAGGTGGCAGCGGCCACGGGCAGATGCTCCCCGCTGCGTGCCCAGCGCCCCCCAGGACCGCCGGGCTTGGCCGGGAACTGGGGCTTCCCTGAGCCCTGCGGGTTGAGAGAGGCGCCAGAAGAGCCCTGGGCCCAGCGAGCGCTGCCCCTTCAGTGCCTTAGTGATTCCTGGGAACCAACTTAGGCCTAAAAATAGGTGAGTGCAGGATCTTACAATAATGAAGTTTGTGATCACCCCTCCCTACCCCTAGACCAATAAACTACATTTTTTTCCAAACAGAGGAAGGAGGCAAAAGTGGAATGCAGGATGGGAGAAGGAGAGCAGGAGAGAGCGAGAGAATATGCATCTGGAAAGGACCACATCTTAGGATCCACAACCTCCTCAGCGCCGGTGATTGTCACAACTGCCCAGCAGCAGGACCGCAAAGGAGCCCCAGGTGGACTCAAATCGTTCATCAATTAGGTAATAAGCAACATGAGTAAATGCAGTTTCCCAGGAGGAACGCAGGGCCTTGGCCAGAGCGCAGAGGCGCCTGCAGAAAGGAGGAGGTCTCCTTTCAACCAGCGGGGCGGAATCGGTGCGCCCCAACCGGGGCCTGCTGACACAGGGGCTGCCCTGCGGAAAGGGCTGGGGGGGGGTTGGCCTGCTGACCCCTCCAAGCTGAGAAAACCCCTGGTGGAGTGTTCACAGCACAAATGACCTGCCCACTCAGAGCTTTTGTGGCCAGCTGGCTGTCAGGTGTCCTCTCGGATATTTGGTTTCAGAAACCGGGTCGCATTTCGCATTTTAATATTTGCCGACTGAAGGGGCTAAGAAAATAAGCCTTCTCCCCCCTCCACCTGTCCAGCAGCCACCAGTAGACAGCCCATAAAAACATGTGGCTCATGTTCACTCAGATGACTGTTGGTTTTATAGGCTGGGGGAGAGGAACGGAAGAAGATGGACAAAGAGGCATGCCACCTGGGGTCTCAGCTCAGGGGGTCTCAGCTGCTCAGATAGGTCCAACTGGTTGCTGGGCACCCAACAAGGACATTCTCTGAGGGGCCCTCTCCGCCTCTGCTGGATTGTACACAGGACTGTCCCCACCCTGGCTCCAGGAGCTACTGCCTCATGACTCCTTTAAGGACAGTCCGACTCCTGCCCTTCCTGGGTCTCAGGCTGAGCTCCTGCCTCTCTGCTCACTCCCCTTCTTAGGCCCCCCACTTCTTCTTGGTTCACCCTGAAAATAGTTGCCTAAATAGTGTCTCTTCACCGGCATTTTTCACATAACTAGGGGCTTGGGGGGGCTAAGACTTAAGTCAAAGGAATGGATCTATAATTGTGGAATGTGTATTGGGCTCATGCTAGGGCCCAGAAGAAAGATGATGGGGACCTTTTGACGCCTGGAGGGAGCTCCTTGGCAACCCTGAATCCATCCTGAGCACCCCCAGGCTTTAAAGACAGACTCCTTTGGACCACACGGATTGTTCTGGATCCTGGGAAAGGGAAATGAAGAAGGGCTTGGCCTGGATTCTGACCACAAGGTGGTGCTATTGGCCCAGGGCAGCCTAGTTGCGCTCAGAACTAGGCAGGGGTGGTGGGGTGAGGGGAGAAGGAGCTGGAACCCCCTGGAGGAAGGAGAGACAGTGAGTGACCAGAGAGCAGCAGCCCTATGGGAGGCTTATGGTCAGGAGTTTGTAACTCAGTGGCAACCTGGGGACCCAGCTTAAAAAACAAAATCCAAATTCTTCCACATCATTCTCAGTCTCTGTTATTAAGCCCCGCAATTGTCCGGTGATTTCTGGAGGGGTGAGTTGGGGCTGGGTTTAAGAGACTTATCCTGTGGCTTTGGGAGAGGGTTTCAAAACGCCTCTGCTGTTGGCGGGTTTGGGGCAGGGTGGCCATACAGCAGGCTAACCTCAGCGCTGTTTCCTCCGGGACCCGATGGTCTGCAAGCGGAATCGGCCTTTGGAAATCGTTCGCCTCCCAGGAGCCGACGCTCCCGGCGCAGCTGCGAGCGCCTTTGGCTCCCCGCGCCCCGCCCAACCCCACCCCACCCCACCCCACCCCACCCCAGCTCACTCCTTTGCTCTGGGGGGGGGGGCTCAAAGCATCTCTTGGTGCCGGGTTTTTCTTCACATCTGATTACCACGTGTCAGAAATAAACGCCGCTTTCTGTATAATCACAGGTCATTTGGTAGAACACTGACTCTGGATCACAAAAGGAAAACTATTTCAAAACGAAATGCTGCAAGCGAATCTTTTTTTCTTTTTTCCTCCTTTGGGTGGGGGAGGGGGGATTTAAAAAACAAACAAACAAAAAGTCCGTCAGTATCTTCTCCCAACTGCAGCTAATTTCCTGCATAAACGAAAACCATGTGATATTCCATAAATGCTTCCAGCTCCAAATTACAGGAAATGAAAACCATCATGGAAAAGGCAAGCTTCAGAATAAATTCCCAGTTCAGATATTATTACCGCGGCCTCTCAGTCTGACGGAGAGCTGGCCCCCGAGCGAGACGCGCAGTTCAGGAAAGCGGCCGCGCTGCTCGTGGGCGCGCCGGGGCCGGGCCGCGGGGCCTGGGAGCGCGGCGCTTGCAAATTTCTTCTGCCCAGAGAAATGGGGGAGAAGGCGGGGGCACGGTCACACCCACAGCGATGCGTCTGACAACTCGGGCTTTCAATTAGGAACCGAGCCGAGAAAAGTAGTCTTTTCTTTATGCAGGCCTCGCTGAGGTTATGACCTCCCCACCGAAGGCAACCGCCGGTGGCATCCATATTCATGAAGGCTAATTAACTGAATGCGCCGGGCCCTCCCCCGAGCTGCAGAGTGCTGCCCCTCCCCATCACACCGCGGCGCAGGGCTGGGTTGGGGAGGGGGGGTTCTCCCCAGGGAGGCCGGGCCTCGCCAGCTGCTCCCGGCCCGGGCTACGGAGCGCGCGCATGTGCCGCGGGGAGCGCGGCGTCCCGGGGCGCGCGGGCGCGCGGGGCCGGAGGAATTAGCCGCCTCGTTTGTCGCCATCCTAGCAACATGTGCTTTCCCAGCCCACCCGCTTCCGCTGGGCCCCTGCGCTTTTGGTCGCAGGAGGGAAAGGGGTGCTCATTGCAAACCAGCGTTGAGGCTGTGCGCTCGTGGGGAAATCACTCCGCCCCTCCAGGCTCAGTGTGTTTGCCCTCTGAAGAGGCGCAGCGTCCTTTTCAGCTCTCATAAACTCCACTTACAGATAAACACCGAGAGAGCCATCCAGCAGCCATACTTATCCCAGCCCCACTGGAGTCTTTCTGGTTTCCCAGTCTGTGGCAAGCCCAGGACGTTTCTTGCTCCCCCTGTATCCGTTAACTTCCTGTGATTTAAATTTTACAAACTAACTGGAGCTACCTTGAGCAAAGGAGAGGACTTTATTTTCTGGGTAGAGGGTCTTCTCACATATCCTGCTTCAGAAAGTCCCTGCTGTGTCTTCTCACCTTTTCTTCTCTATTCCTGCTGCTTTGTTTTTGTTAGCAGGCTGGCTTCCACTACTCCTGTTTCTGAGTCCACGAGCAGGAAGCAGAGGTCCCACCATTTCTCAGCTCGTCTGTGGAATATTCAGTGAAGGTGCCCAGCCAGAAACTGCATTTCCTGATTTTAGGCACAAGTTATCCATTGGGCCCAGTTTGGGTGTCTGTGCCCAACCCTTGTCAATCAACTGTGACCAAAGGGTGGAGACACGTGGTGCAATGTGGCTGCCAGAGGCCAACCCCTGTGGGTAAGAGGGGGACCTAAGGGGTGAGCAGGTCAGACCGGGCAGAGGGTCCCTCCTGCACCAGCACACAGCCTGGTTTCACTGAGGCATCTTTCAGAGTTGGCTTTCAGGGCACCTGACCCAGAGCTGGGTTCGTTCATAATAAAGACGATGAGCAGGATTCCTTCTGCAGAGTTCAGGGGCCCCGGTGAAACACGCCTGGCTTCTCTCAGCTTCTAGCAGGGAGTCAGGAATGAAGACACAGGTGCAGGTTTGTCCCCAGGGCCCCACCATGACAAGACAGGAAAGGCAGGTGGGTAGCATTGCCTGGCTGGAGTGCTAGCTGGCTGCCCTCCGCCCTGCACTGAAAGGAGCAGTGGGAGTCCGAGCCACCGCCAGTGCCTCTGAGTCCAGGGGAACCATAGCTTATCTGCAGCCGTGACTCCCAGATCAACAAAGCAAACCTTTTGACAGCAGATCAAGCTGGGTAGAGAAGCACTCAGAGCTGGAAAAAAAATTAAATCTACTCTGGCCAGTCAAGCAGAAAATGGATTTATTAAGTGTATTGGTCAGGATAGGCTAAACCACTGTAACAAACAACCCCCACATCACAGTGTCTCCATACAATAGAAGTGTTATTTCTTGTTCCCATCACTGTCCAGCTGGGTGATTCAAGGACCCAGGCCCCTTCTGTTTAGTGACTCCAGCATCTTCCAGGGATCTCCTTTCCTTCCACTGGAGCCTCTGCCTCCTGCTAGGAGATAAGAGCCCAGAGGATAGTAGGGAGGCTTTCAGGAACTGGCAGGGAAGTGACATGTCACTTCACCCACATCCCATTAGTCAGAACTCAGTCATACGCCTCAATGAGGAGCAAGGGAGCTGGGAAAGGCCATCTAACTATGTGGATACCCCAGAATGAAGAGAATGGGCTTAGCTAGCATCTATCCATTCTCTTAGTGAAATCAGGTGATTTGGGGGAAATCTGGTAGAAGTCAGTTGAGGCTAAATTCCAGGAGCACCCCCAAAACCCTGCCCTAGAACTTGACGGTGAAGCAGCTGTTGCCTCTGCCACATCTAAGTACTAAATGCATTTGCTTGATTGCACATGCCCGGCTGCTGCACTAAGGAAACTTCTGGGTCTGGGGCATGACCTTGCCACTTCTGGGAAACAGCAGCGGCTGCCCCCAACCATACCAGAGAGTGTTCAGGCACCAGGCAAAGCCCACTTCCCCTCTTCTTCCCCTTTAGGTTATTCTTTCCAAATTCAAGTCCTGCAAAGGAGCAGCTACATCACAAGACTCCATCCTTCCTGCAAAAGAGACTGGGAATTGGAACTCTGACCTTTATTCCAGGAAGGTGGGATTCCTATTGTGAGATTTAAGTGACAAACGTGCTGTCCTGGAGGGTGGCAGGGATGGAGGCCTCCAGCAACTGCAGCTCTGGCTGGGCCTGGATAAAATGGTGTTGGAGTTACAGACTCCAGTTCTTTTCAGGCAATTCCCCAAGCAAAAAGTCCAAGTGGCAGAAACAGGTGCTTGGAGTTAGAAGGAATGTTAGACCTTGTCTGTCTAGTCTCCAACTCGATGCAGGAATCCCCTATACTTCAGCTGCCCCATGATCCGTCAGCTCCCACTTAAACACCCCCAGTGAGGGTGACTCAAGGCTGCTGTACAGACAGCCTTTTGGATCACACTGTTTCTTTTTAAGAGGAAGCAGAAATCTGGCTTTGTCAAACTTTTTCCTCCTGCCCTAATTCTGTCTTGTGAAGCCATCTGAAATACATCTGCCCATCTCCCTTCATGCATGACAATTTTTATGTTCCACCAACCTATTCTCTATCTTCCACTCTCCAGGTTGAACATCCCAAGTTCTTTCCATTTGGTTCCTCATCTGGAGATGGTTATCTGCCTGAGAGGCTGTGGGCAGGAGGTCAGAAGGACATAACCCCCAGTTGATGTGGCTGTGAATTTCACTACATTTAGTGCTCCAAGATTTCCTCTAAGGGGGCATACACATTCCGATTCTATGGATGGGAAGTGGAGGCATGGAGAACTCAAGGCAGTAGAAGAAGTCCAGGGTCTAGGTCAAGACTGGAAACCTCTGCCCCCAAGTTGCTGTAGGTGCAGCTCCCACTGGGTCCCTCCACGGGGCCACCTACCTTTGAGGTGGGTCCCTGGGCCCGCACAGACCCCAGGCAGGACTGGCCTGGTGGCCCTACGTTGGAGCTGCCACGTTGGCACCTTTTGAGAGTTACTGCAAACAGAAGATAGTGCTGTGAAAGGAAGGAAGTCAGGCTTCCTCTGACAGCCCTCTAAGATGTTTCCCTGAATGTGTGAGTACATTGACACAGGGTGGGGCTGCTGGGGGGGGGGCTTGTTTACCCTGGTTTTTCTATTAGGAAGAAGAAAGAAATTGATGTTGTCTTTCTGAAAGCACTTCCCGTCATCTCGGCCGCTCTCAGCCTAACGGGTCCCCAGGAGAAAGGAAGGAAGCCCATCGCTAGGGGAATTGCTGGCCATCGTGCAGCCCGTCTGGAAATGCTTCTGCCATAGAGACACGTTTGGGGCAAGTTCCATTGTGGGTGTTTCACAGACTGCCCTAATCCTGCAGACCTTGAACTAAATTTATGGTTCATTCCTGACACCCTGGATGTGCTGGGCACCAATCTTACTCAGTGTCTTCAACATCATAAAGGAAATAGATGTTTACTTAACATATCTGGAAAATACATACCTATATAAAGAAAAAAAAAAGGCCAGGTATCATCAGTGCTAACAAGTGAGTGCCTTTCTTCCAAGTTTTTAATACATATATTTATGTGTAACTATTAACATCATCCTGTATAGACAGCATTGGAGACTTTTTCCTTATTTAATCCTGTATCGTGAGCATTCCGCCATATGGATTCTTTGAAAATGGAGTTTTAACGCTGAGTCACTTTCCTTCCTTATTTGCTTATTCATTCAGCCAGGAAGCAAATCGTGTATGCCAGGTGCTGTTTTAGGCTTTGGGGACAGCCAGCATCTGGCCCTCATGGGACTCATAATCTGGTGGGAGAGGGGAGGTGGGGAGCCAGCCCCCACACGGTGACGGGCAGTATGCAAAACTGCAAGGCACCAGTGGGGCCCACCTGGCTGGTGGTGGGAAGGGGGTGACGAAGCTTTTCTGAGGAAGTGACACTCAAGCAGAGCCCTGAGCGAAGAAGAGGGGAGGTGGTCAGCTTCAGGACAGAGAAGAGGAATCAGCAGGACTTGGCATGTAACTGGATGTAGGCAAGAAGCAAAGGATGACTTCAAAGGGTCTTGCTGGGGGTCAAATTGCATCCCCCAAAAAAGCTGTGTTGAAGTCCTAAACCCCCATACCTCAGAATGCGACCTTCTTGGGGGAGAGGGTCTTTGCAGATGGCATCAGTTAAGGTGAGGTCATGGGAGTAGAGAGGCACCTAACAATATCACTGGTGTCCCTGTAAGAAGAGAGGAGACTCACAGGCACAGGTGAGAAGGCCACGTGATGACAGAGGCAGGGACGACTGAAGTGCTCCAGCTGCAAGCCAAGGAACGCCGAGATTTGCTGACAAACAGCAGACGCAAGGAGAGGCGAG
>PVKY010006637.1:0-15739 GCA_004027775.1 Bradypus variegatus
GGTTCATTGTTGGATGTCTGCTGAGTGTATATGAATAATCTGCAAGGCTTGCACTGGTTTTTGACCTTTAATCCAAAATTTTTACTGCACTGTATGACGCTTGCATTTTAATTCATCAGATCTGTTTTAGTTCAGTTAAATATATGTACGTGATGATTAGTGAACATCAAGGTATTCCAGAGGGCCTGGGTATTTTAAATTTTGTACTCAATTTAAGCTTTAAATGCAAATGTTCTTACTCCAGTAGACATGACTAAGTAATCTTATGAACTTACAATACTATAATTAATTAGCTGAAATTATATATGCATGTTTAGAGACAAATAAAAACACTATAAACAAGGAAATGTTAATCTAAAAAGGGTATGGTGTGAAACATTAAATACAGGCAACTTGCAATGCACATAACTTGACAAAGAAAATTTTAGATTGCAGTTATTCCAAAATAAGTGGGAAGAGGCGTACTGATTTCATAGGTATTAAAAATTTAAAAGAAAATATGATGTGGCAAATGCTGATATCAAGTGATAAGAATAGTTTATAAAATAAAACATATTTCAGGTACTTATTACTTTACTGAAATGAACAACTACATCTCCAAAATTTCAAAATTATTTTTAATAATTTAAAATGCAGTTTATATACCATACATGAATTTATTTGTATATAATGTGTATATACATATTCTGATACAAAAATCAGGTCCTATTTTTTGACAAGCTGAATGCATTTTATAAAGGCAATAGGGCAGAATATTTGATGTAATAACAATTATTGCCATGTGCTCTGGCAATATTATGGGCTAATCAAATAAGGAAGTACCTGGGGAAAAAGCAGATCCTCTTTTAAATACCTGTTGGGTGTTATTCTCTTTGAAAAGAAAATGCAGCAGATATGGATAGTTTTCTATTCCCCAAAAACATTTTTAAGGAACATCATTTTCAAGAAAAATTTGGGGATAGCCTTTTCTCTTACAATTCAAAATAAAATCTAAAAATGGTGTAATTTTGTTCTTGTTGTTAGATCAAGGTGTAAATACTTTGGCCATATTCTCTAAATATTTTGCTAATGGCCCTCAAAATGTTGCTCAGGGTTATTTTTCCTCTCTGAATGCTCCCAGCTATAGAGAAGGAACAAATTTCACAAAAATCAACAGAACTATAAATAACACATTAGCTATTTATTACTTGGATATAATGCTCTTTGTGCTGCTGAGAAAAGATATTTATTTATTAGCAGACCACTAACATGCAAAATAAAGCACACACTGAGGTGTGATTCTGGCCTCCTCGAGGTGGCCCACTTACCTCCAGTCCCATTGGTGGTGACTGATGTGCTGTTGAGAGTAGATTTATCCGCTTTGGAGCTACTGGGAGTGTCACCACCTCCAACAAGAGTGTGAGGACTTGCCAAGTCCTGCATTTCCATAGACCTGTCAGGGCACGAAGCAACAGAGCAAAAGTTGAAATCGCAGCCATTATTTTTTAACGAATGGCAAATATTATTCTACCGAACACATGTGGTTTCACAAAAACAGAACGTGAAACCAACAGCTAAGACTTCTTAGCTAACCAGGTGAAAATGCCAGCCCATTATATAAATAAATAAGTAAAAGTTTCCATGGTAATTAAGACTCATAATTTGGTCATTATTTGTAATCCTCCAGCTTTTCCATATAATAATGTAAAGGAAAAAGGAGCTTCTGTCACCTGCAAGTCACTAAGGACACTAAACTTCTTATACTGAACAATTCTGCTATAAACATGTAGAAACGCTGAACAACGTTTCACTCCCCAAATTTGTCATCCCCACCACCAATGAAGTAGCTAGAAATGAAGTGTAAAGACAAAGCCAGAGCAGAAACTTCTAGCTTATTGAGACAGGAGCCTGGAAAATGAGCCCAAGACCTAGAGGCTGGATTTGTGATATTTTTAATACCTATTCACTGATAAGAGACCTTGACTTATATATGTTCCTATGAATGTGGAGGAACTGAGATCCTAAATAAAGCTGGGACTCTTGAAAAGCTGACCCTGTTTTGAAAAGAAAACCAGACAAAAAAAAGAATTATACAGTGATCCAAAGTACCATACATGCTTCCATGAAAGTAGGGAAACACATAAGCTGAGCAAAAATTAAAAGTCTGTCACCAACAAACTGCACTACAAAAAATACTAAAGGAAGATCTTCAGCTAAAAGAAGTGACTCAAGATAGAAACTTGGATCTATAAAAAAGAATGAAGAGCACCAGGAATGTAATATATATTGGTGAACATAAATGATTACCTCTTTTACTCTCCTCAACTTAATTACAACCAACTGATTAAAGCAAAATAATATTGTATTGGGAGGTTTATAATATAGTATAGAAGTTAAATATATGACAACAACAAAAAGGACGGTAAGGGCAGAATTGTATTGCTTTAAAGTTCTTTATTTTGGCTTGAGATTGTATAATAAACTTGTATAAGAGGTAAATTTAGGTTACATAATGTAATCCCTAACATTTAACATTAATACAAGTACAAACCAGTATAACAAAAAGTCAATGAATAATTAAAATGAAATATCTAAAATATTCAATTATCTTCATTAGAGCCATGAAAAGATAAAGAAAGAAGATACAGAAAAAAATAAAAAACATACAGCAAGGATGGTAGACTCAAACTCAACCACATCAGTCATTCCACTAAACGTCAAAAGACTAAATAATCCAATGCAAAGACAAAGACTGACAGACTGGTTAAAAAAGAAAGACCCAACTTTAAGGGGTCCACAAGAGAAGCACTTTAAATATAAGCACATAGTGATGACTATGGTATGTGGCCCAGACCCTATTCTCTAGGAATGAAGAATTAATTCCTATGATAGTAGTATGTAGTGGGTGCTACCAACTGATACCTCTTAATTGAGTCCCTTTCCAGGACTTGCCCTCAACTAAAAAGAGTCACTGTGCCCAAGATCACACCTTCTCTGGGGTCAATGCTCATGTAATGACTGGTCAATGAAGGGGTGAAGCATTGCCCATGAGATCAGCTGAGGATTTCCTTGCAATTGCACTGCAGGTCAACGTCTCTCCCGGTTCACTCCTGCTTCCTTCACCCCTCAAAGACATTGATCCTAACAGCACAACCCATAAAACTCCTTGTACACAAGTCTCTCATCTCAGAATAGCGGAAAGGTACAGATAGGTTGAAGGTAAAAGGATGGAAAATGATTTACCATGCAAATCATACATTTTTAAAATGTTATTATGGCTATATTAACATCACACAAAATAAGCCTCAAGATGAATGATATTAACAGATACAAAGAGGGAAATAAGGTAATGGTAAAAATACATTCTTCAGGAAGGCAGAATAAAATTAATAGCAGAGCTTCAAAATACACATGAAGCAAAAACTAACAGAACTAAAGGACAAAACAGAAAAATCTACAATCATAGTTGGAGCTTTTATTACATGCTTCTTATAGCAACTGCAGAACAAGTAGGAAAAAAAATGAAGAAATTATGTATAAGAGATTTAACAACATTATCACCAACATGACTTAATCAACAACTACAGGATACTAATTCCCAATAAATAAAGAACACACATTGCTTTCACGTGCACATAGAACATTCACCAAGAGGGCTGGAAGATTGGCCATAAAATAAGCATTGATAGAATGTAAAATAGAAATCTTACAGAATATATTATCTGATCAAATGGAATTAAACTATTAAGCAATGGTAGTAAGATATCTAAATAATCCCCAAATATTTTGAAATTAAAAAACACATTTTTAAATATGAATCAAAGGAGAAATCACAAGTGATTGCAGAAAACATTCAGAAATAATAATGAAAGCCCAACAAATCAAAATTGTAGTAGGCAAATAAAGCAATTAGTGAGTAATTTATGCCTTTAAATTGCTACATTAGAAAAGAAAAAGGGTTTAAAATAGTTGATCTGAGTTCCCATCTTAAGAAACTAGAAAAAGAAAACCAAATTAACCCCAAAGTAAATGGAAGAAAATAATAGATGACAGCAGTCACTGCAAAAGAAAAATCTATGAATAGAGAAAATTTAAAAACTCAGAAGATGGTTCCTTGAAACTATAAATAACATTGATGCTATGGGTTGAAATGCGTCTCTGAAAAAGATATGTTCAATCCCTAACTCCTTATTAGGAAATAAGGTCTTTGAAGATATCATTAGTTAAGATGAGGCCGCAGTGTACCAGGGCAGCCGTAATACAATATAACCAACCTTATATTGGAAAATTTGGACACAGAAATAGACACTTGGGAGAAAGTCACTTAAAGACTGGAACCAAGATTAGAATGATACTCTCCAAGCCAAAGAATGCCAGGGATGTCCTGAAAACACCAGTAGCCAGAAGAAACAAGGAAGGGGTCTAGCCTACAGGTATCAGAGGCAGCATGGCCTTTCCGACACCTTGATTTTGGACTTTTAGCCTCCAGAACTTTGATACAATGAATTTTTGTTTTTTCATGTGGCCTAGTTTGTGGTATAGTTTGCTACAGCAGCCCTGGGAAACTAATACAGCTGATAAACCCCTAGGAAAACTAATTGAAAAAATAAGATTGAAAACACAAATTATCAATGTCAGGAATGCAACAGGTTTATATCATAATGAAAAAGGGATAATAAGGCAATATTAAGAACATTATGCCAATGAATACATAACTTAGATAAAATTGGCAAATTTCTTGAAAGACACAACTTGAAAAAATTGAACCAATAAAACAAAGAAAATCTGAACATTCTTATATCAACTAAAGAAATTGAAATCATTATTAAATACTTTTTCTAAAAAGAAAACTCCAGTTTTCACTCTGCTTTAGGAGACTAGATGGATCTCTATCTCTCATGAGCATAGAAGAAAAAATATGTAGCAAAATATCAAATCAAATCCAGTAATAGAAAGGACAGTGTATCATGACCAGGTAGGGTCTATCTCAAGAATGTAAGGATGGTTTAACATGTGAAAATCAATTAATGTAATTCAATATATTAGAATATGTTCTCAATGGGTACAGAAAAAGCATATGACAACATTCAACATCCATTTATTACACAAACTCAATATACTTGCATATGATTCTTCCTCTATCTAATAAAGGGATTCCTTTGAAAACCTATAACTGAAATCATATTTAATGATTAAATATTGAATTCTTTGCCCATAAGATCAGGACTAAGGCCAGGATGTCAGTTGTTCCCACTTCAACACAATATTTTACCAGCAATTTTAGTCAGTATGTTAAGAAAATAAAAATAAATAAAATGAAAGTTTAGAAAGAAAGAAAACCTTTTTGTTCATGGAAGACAATTGTTCATGTAGAAATCCTAGCAAATTCACCAAAAAAAAAAAAAACAACCTACTAGAACTATCGTGTAAATTAGTCAAAGTTAGAGGTACAAGGATCTTGCCACAACTTCATCAGGAAATGAACTAAAAGTATCTGAAATTTCAGTCAATGTCTCTCCAGGTTAAATACTGAAACACTGAAATAGCAATAACTCATGAGTTTGGAGGTCAACTCAACTCAACCCAACTCTAGGAGGAATCTGAAAGAACAGACCTTTACTTTAACTGCCAGACAGAGGAACACACTTGCACTCTTTGGGAAATAAACAAAACAAAACAGAAATATGTTTCAGTCTAGACTGAGATCCATACATAATACTTAGAATGCCATAAGTATTTTGAAACATAAAAAGAAAGAGGAAAATGGGACCCCTCCCTCCCCATGGAGAGAAAACACAGTCAATAAAAGCAGACTTGCAGGTGTCCCAGTTATTTGAATTAGTAAACAAAGTTATAGAAACTCTTGAAAACATATTAATAATTTACAGGAAAAATATATATGACATACAGAAGAGAAATGAAAACTCTAAAAAAGAACAAAATGAAAATTCTAGAACTGAAAATTAAAGTCTTTGAAATGTAAAATATTGTGTAGATGAACTTAGCATTTTGGACACTGCAAAGCAAAGAGTCAGTAAATATGAACCTAGGTGAAGAGAAATGATACCAATGAAGTAGAGAGACAAAATTCTGGGGAAATATTGAATTGAGTATAAATAATATGTGGAATATTATCAGAAGGCAAGAAAAAGAGAATGAGGTGAATAAAATTGGAGTAGGTAATGGTGAAAATATTTCCAAATTTGTTTTAAATCAGCACCCTATAGATCTTTGAAGCACAATAAACATTAAAAAGGAAAAAGAAAACCATAGCAAGGCATATCATAAATTCCGAAAGTAAGATCAAGTTTTCTAGCAGCCAGATTTTTTAAAAAGACATATTCATGGGGATGGGGAGGATAGCTGACTTCTCATTAAAAAAAAAAAGAAAACTTAGCTCTTATTATTTTCTTCCTCTTTTCAAATACTATTGAGGCTCTCCTGTCACTACTCCTTAGCAAGGCATTCCAAGTTCTCCGCAGACCTTTAAGCTTTATTTTTTTTTTTTCATAATTGAGGTTTTATTGGTTATTCTGAAGATCAGCACACATACATTATGGACAATTTGTACACAATTCTTAATGTATATACTTAAAATGTAAAAGGCCATATAGTTGTAATTATTTTCTAATGTTATTCCAGTGATTTTCTTAGCTTAAAATCTGGAGACAAGTTTTCCTTGAGAGGATATCAAGTACCAGTATCTTCAAACGTTGATAAGCTGTTACATCATAAATCTCACTCATTCACAATTTAGTATCATACACACTACATACTCACATTTCCAACCCTTCTCAGCACATAACAAAGTTATTAGAAAACTGGACAACCACAACCAAGGATGTCAGAATGCACACAGTTCAGGGAGCAGCTTAAGAAACAATTCTACTAAAAAACACGGGAATAGAAGTAACATAAAATGTGCAACACATATTAAATGCATGCCTGTGACTCCAAATCGCCATTCAGGATAGTCTGTATGGCAGGGTATAAAAGCTACTATCCCCTACCCTATGGAAAGTTTAGTTGGCATCCAAGAAAGTCAAAGCCTCCCAAATTCAATATCCCACTATTTTCTAGTTGTACCATAGGTAAACAACCAGCAAATGATTTTCCCTCTTTTTAAAAAAAAGCATTTACACTTTAAACATCTGTAAATTTTTAAGGATGAGGTGGGATTCCAATGTCCTTAAAAAAAATTTCTCCTAGAGCTATTAAAAAACTTGCATTTATGAAATAATTGATAAAAATATTCCTCTGGATTATACAAGAAAGGGGAAACAAGGCCCACTGATAAGACGTGTAATATGACATTAATCAGACTTGGCTTCTTGCTCTCCTGCTTCATTGGAGGCTGGACTCTGCTCATTTTTAGCTTCTCCATTTTCTGCAGGGAAATTTTTAGTTTCTTGGGTAGCCACTTCAGCTTGTTTTCCCTTTGCTCCTCTGTTCCCTTTTGGTTGCACTTTGTCAGAAGATTTATCCTTTCTCGCTGTCGTTGGCTTCGTTTCCACTTTCACAGGAGCAGGTTTAGCTGACACTCTCACCAACCTCCTTTCCCGCCCCCGGGGCTGAGCTGACCCTCCTCCTGGGCATCTTGGTGGTGAGAGGACGCGTGCTGGGTGCTGCGGGCGGCCGGGCACTGAGCGCCTTCGCCAAGCCCCGCTGCCGGACGCTGCTCCTCCTCCTGCTAGCATACCATTTCTTACACCAAAAATAATTGTTTAACTGTTTTTCAAATGGTCCTCATTTCTCCTCTAACAATTTTAGCCTGTAAACGCCTTTCATATGTAATGATAGTCCCTGCAAACCATGTTAAATACCTTTTAAATAGCTCAAAATGCAACTTTTTCCATGGAGCGCTTTCTGATCCTCAGAATCAGAAGTGATCTTTATCATCACGTCGTGAAATTTTGATGTCATTGTTTTTACCTTCTTTGCAGCATTTATTACTCTGCCTTAATTCGGTCATTTGTGTGCATGTTGTTTTGGTTTTGGTTTTGTTTTTTCTCAAAAACAAGTGGAAAAGGAGCAACTGCCACAGTGTAAGTTTTTGACAGCAAGGTTTTATTTCATTTATCTTTGTAACTTGGCAAGTGCTCTACACATAAAGGAGGCATAAGCAGTGTCAAATGCAGAAGCTTCCAAGCTAGTTTGACGGGGCCCCCCTTCCCTCAAATAGAAAAAAGTAAGCACTCCAATGTGTATTTATTCATTTATGGGTCATTTACAGGTACTAATGGACTTTGTGCATTTCAAGACATTTTATTATAAAGTATTATGCACATTACAAAATATAGAGAAAAATATAAACAACAAAAGAAAGTGATAAAGATGAAATAAATAACATTTAAAAATAGTTTTAGAAAATATTTGACTATAACTTCCAGCTATGAGACAGTAAATGGGACTCAATTTATATTCCCAGTGTTAACAACTAAAACCATGGGGGAAAAATGTTTGAAATAACTGTTTAGGGAAAAAAAGGATTATGATCCCTGAAACAAGGAAAAGAAATGTGCAGTAAAGGACTAACTCAATAGGCATGAGATGTTCAAAGTCTGCACATTCCAAAGAAAGGTTTGGTCTTTGGCCAGCTCCTGGGAAGTAACCTCTGAGCCGCTGGATATGCTGCCTGATGAGACTGTCCTTGTTTACCAGGTTTACCTAGAACACCAGATGCTCTAGGCTAACAGTGTGATTTATGGTAAGGGTCTTGGGCCATGCGGTAGCAGCTTGATCACTGGAAGGGCTGGATACTGAGTAACTAAGAAGTCAGATTATAGGACCAACCCCCAATAAAAACCCTAGACACCAAGCCTTGGATGAGCGTCCCTAGCCGGCAATACTTTGTTGTCATACACCATTGCTGGGAGATGAATTGCTGTCTGTATGACTCCACTGGGAGGAGACAACTCAAAGCTTATGCCTACTGCTTCCTGGACTCTCCTTTAGGGGACTTTTCCCTTTGCTGATTTTAATCTGCACACTTTCACTGCAATGAGCTGTAACTGTGAATATAACAGCTCTCTGAATTCTGTGAGTCCTTCTACTGAATCACTGAAACTGATCTTATTGACTCCCAACAGCAGCCCTACAATTATTTTTCCAGATTTCTACCTAGAGACATTAACTGGGCCTCAGTGCAGGGGGGAGGGAACTCACGCAGAGCATAGGAGTCTTGCTGAGTTGTTGAGATAGAGAGTTGAATCTGAAGAGGCTGAATGGCTAGAATTTGTGGAACAGATAACCACATGGCACGGATCTACTCTAAGAAGAGTTTCAGAAATCTGTATCTGAATCCCCTCGAGTTTTTGCTGAATAGTAAGCTGTTCATGCAGAGGGTAACACTGCATGAGTCTGGGCAATGAATGGTGAGGGACATGTGCTCTGAACAACTCTGATAAGTCACACAGGGCCTGAATGATGCCACGGTTCTGAAAAGCTGAGGTGTGGAATTCAGTGGCAAATCCCATGAGAGTCCCAGCTTTGAAGTAGGGCTAAGTTTGCCCTCAAATAAAGTCTAATCCAGAAACCACACTGAAAAAGTTTGTAAGAAATTTAAAAAACTCAGGATGATCTACAAGTATCTTAATTGCCTGCTAGAACAAAGTACAGTGTTTTTTAAGGAAAGAAAAAAGTTCAAGCATTCAATAATGTAATATCTATCATCCAAAGAAACATTACTTGACATGCAAAGAGGCCATAAAATGTGATCTAGTAACCAGGAGAAAAATTAGACAATTAAAACTAACACCCAGAAATAACAGAGATAATGGAAATAGCAGACAAGGGCAATAAATCAGAAAAAAATTTAATTTAGACTAAAATTAAGAGAACACGAATTTGAACTTAATAGAGTCAGCAACTAGAATGCAGGTTACTAGGGGCCAGGATGGGAGTAGAGAATGGGAAGTTAATGCTTTATTGTACAGAGTTTCTGTTTGGGTGATGGAAAAATTTTGGTTATGGATGGTGGTGATGGTAGCAAAACATTGTCAATGGAATTAACACCACTGAATTGTATATTTGAAAGTGGTTAAAATGGGAAATTTTAGGTTGCCTATAAGTTACCAGAATAAAAATTAGAAAAACAAAAACAACAAACATAGACCAGTACAACACAAGCACTGACACCTAAGGTAAAACATGGACAATAGTTAACAGAATAATGATAATACCATTGTTTCATTGATTGTAATGAAAGTATCACATGAATATAAACTGTTAATATAGAAAAACATTTTGTCTGTGAGAGTATATGGGCACTCTGTACTTTCTGAATGATTTTTCTGTAAACTTACGATGTCTCTAATAAAAACAGAAAAGAAGACCCTGAACATGAGAGAACAGTAAGATATAAAAAAAGTAAAACTTTTAGAACTGAAAAATACAAACTACAGAAATAAAAATTTCTGCATGAAACTAACAACAGTTTAGGTACTACAGAAAAGATAAGTGGACTTGAAGACAAAGAAAAAGGAAATATCTGAATTAAATAAAAAATAACAACAAAAGAGTGATAAAAATGAACAGAACAGAACCTTTGTGACCTGTGGCTGTGGGACAATTTCAAGTATTTTAACCTACGTCCATCCAACAGATGGAAAGGAGAAAGGGATTGGAAAAAATATATATTTAATGAAATAAAGGATGAATAATATTTCCAAATTTGGTGACACACAGACTGAAGAAGCTGAATGAAGCCCAATCAGTACACACACACACATACACACACACACACACATCCAAACCAAGGTACATCATAATCAAATTGTTAAAATTCAAAACTAAAGAAAAAAAAATCTTAAAAACAGCTACTGTTCTAGTTTGCTAATGCTGCTGGAATGCAAAACACCAGAAATGGATTGGCTTTTATAAAGGCGGTTTATTTGGTTACAAAGTTATAGTCTTAAGGCCACAAAGTGTCCAAGGTAAGTCATCAACAATTGGGTACCTTCACTGGAGAATGGCCAATGGTGTCCGGAGAACCTCTGTTAGCTGGGAAGGCTCGTGGCTGGTGTCTGCTCCAAAGTTCTGGTTTCAAAATAGCTTTCTCCTCTCTAGGTTGCAGTTCCTCAAAAATGTCACTCTTAGTTGCACATGGGATATTTGTCCTCTCTCAGCTTCTCCAGAGCAAGAGTCTGCTTTCAACAGCTGTCTTCAAACTATCTCTCATCTGCAGCTCCTGTGCTTTCTTCAAAGTTTCCCTCTTGGCTATAACAGCTTGCTCCTTCTTTCTGATCTTACATAGTGCTCCAGTAATTTAATTCAGACCTACCCAATGGGTGGGCCAACACCTCCTTGGAAATTATCCAATCAGAGTCATCACCCATTGGGTGGGGCACATATCTATGGAAACACTCAAAGAATTACAATCTAATTAACACTGATAGGTCTGCTCACATAAGATTACATCAAAGATAATGCCATTGGGGGGACATAATACATTCAAACTAGCACAGCTACACAAACATTTCATAGATTTTTTTGTCAGAAATAACATAATCCAGAATCTTTAAGGCTGGAAAAAAAAATGCACCTGCCAATTAGAAGGCTACATTCAGTAAAGACATCTTTCAATAATGAAGGCAAATGGACTTAAGACAATTTCATTGCCTGCAGATCTAGTCCAAGAAATGTTCAAGGACATTCCTTGGGCTGAAGGAAAGAGAAACCACAAAGGCATGGATTTTTGCTATATTTCCTGCTCCTAGAAAAGAACCCTTAACATAGTGGTTTCTCAAGAAATAGTTAATGAATTAATGAATGAAACAATGAATAAATGAATGCATGAATGAAACGATGTATCAACCATAGCCACCTCAGGAAAAGCTGTGAGTTAGAAATTGAGCATATCGGTGTGAACCAGATGAATTTTAGTGTGAAAACCTGAGAGGAATGAGGTTGCTTGAAATGGCAGACAGGAATCAGAAGATTTGTCAGTCTTGGAGCAAACAGAAGAAAAGGAGATGTGAAATTCAGGAACAAAGATGTTCTTGGGAACTGTATAGATAGGACCTGAAAAATTAATACCACTAGCCCATTCCTGACAACAGGTTTTTAACTACAATGAACAATGAATGCTCATGATTTCATTATCTCCTACTGGACCCATCCAACACAAAGCCCTTTAATTTTACTGATCCTACACACTAACGTTTGCTTACTACCTACCAAGCACTTTCACAGGTGTTAGTATTGCTGGGAGAAAAAAAAGCACGGTCCTGCCCTCAAGGAGCTTACAATCTAAATGAGAAGGCAACTAAGAGTATATTAAGTATCCAACAAGTGGAACAGACAGAAATTGTTGTGAACCCAAAGACTGGAAAATTTCTTCATGTTAGTTGGATTTTGAAGAGTTCAAATAAGAGACTCCAGAAGAAGCAGCTCGTCAGCATTACCACTGAAAAGGCAAGTAGTGTAGAGCTCCTGGCCAGTTTGACCCACAGGCAAGATGAG
This sequence comes from Bradypus variegatus, assembly GCA_004027775.1. NCBI lineage: Eukaryota > Metazoa > Chordata > Mammalia > Pilosa > Bradypodidae > Bradypus > Bradypus variegatus. The sequence continues at coordinate 12,442 of PVKY010006637.1, forward strand.
TAGGCAAAGAAAGTCCTTCAAGAATGAAAGAATGGAGTGGACAACACAGAGAGAGGAAGGGAGAAGATGGAAAATGCTACCCCAGAAAAACCAAACAAAATAAAAACAGCTTAGTCTTTTACATTCCAGTCCTCAGGAAACCAAATGCAGTTATCTGGATCTTTATAATGAGCCCCCTTTGCTTCAATTGCTTTAGTAGATTGATATATCCCACTAAAGAACCCTAACAGCCTTAAGGGAACAGAGATGCTTTAGTGCGCCTAACAATACAGCAAGAATATTCCTGTACTTCTGTATGTCTTCTAATGAAATTGTGAAACTTCAGATTCCTTTTATGTCTAATTTAAATAAACTGTATAATTTACCTTAAGGTTCAGCAGCAGAAAATGAGTAATGGGCATCAGTTTTTATTGAGTACATATTGTGTAACACATTCTATGCTTGACACTTCATATTATTACCTTCTTTAATCTTTAAAAGAGCACCCTGAAAAACATATTGTTTCTCACATTTGTAGATGAAGAAATTGAGACTCAAAGGATGCACAACTTGTTCAAGATCACATAGGTAGAAAGTAGCAATGCCAGAATTTCAACTCCTGTTTAGCTGACGCAGGGCACAGGTTTCTTTCTATCACATATTGTGTGTTTCCTATTTTTAAAAGTAACTGTCTGGACAATCCAAAAAAAAAAAAAAACACAAAAAACAAAACAGAAAAAAATATTTATCCATAAACACAAAACCTCACAAAACAAGAAAATAAAGAAGAATTTCAGGGTATAGGCAACTAGATTCTTGGTCCTGTTTTTTGTTGTTTTGTTTTGTTTTCCTGTTCTTCTGTAGTGTAGATGGAATTTATTTCTAATGGACTGAAGTATGTCCTCCAAACCCAGGGAAGCACAAGCCTTGCATCTGTGTATTTGATCACTGGCTCTAACTCTGAAGCCATGCTGCATTCTGCATAGATCCTGGTAACGAATCATGGCCCTGTTCATTTATAGGCAGAGGCTCCATCAGTTATTCATGACCCAAGAAATACAAAAGCATTCTCGACTTCCAGACACTCTTTCTCATGTCAGCTCTTCCCCTATGTGCAAAAAGAATGACTCTGTATGCGTTGTTCTATTTTCCATATTCTCACAATCCATCTAATGAGAAAATTTGCATGTTGACCTTTAGATTACGTTTCAAGGCAAGAGTTCTAGTACTGCCTTCCTCATAATTTCCTTGTCTACATGAAATACACCTCAATTTTCCTTTGCTGAAAGGAATAACAATATCAGCTTCTACATATATGCCTAGACGAGTGTGCAGTACTTCGTGGGTGTTAATAAATGAATAATAAAACCAGCATATGGAAAAACTGTAGATAAAGTGATTGAATTACTTAGAGTCAAATTTAGTTTAATTCAGCAAACACTGCTTAAGCATTGATCATGTTCTTGGAACCCAGTTCTAGGTACACCAAGGGTCTCCAAAAGCTTGCAAACTTGCTGAAACAAGGAGATAGGTGAAGGGAGAGGCGGATGCTCTCACATCTATATGTGCAGTGCTCTATCTCCTGAATGAGGTGCGCATGTTTCTGTGTGCACGCCTCTGAGATGAGGATGGTCTGCATGGGTTCACTGTCAAAGAAAATAAAAGCCATTGTGGAAGAAAATATAACAATGTGACTTAGCCAACATATTTTGGTTGTAATTAGATCTGATGAAAGACACTGTGCATGTCACTACTGAGTTCCAGTTCCCATTTCTCTGGAAGATGTACAGGTCTTTAAGAACATCAGCAACAGTCATCTTAAATCAACACATTTCAGATTAGGATCCAAGAAAGCCAGACCTGAGCCAGCTCCTCATCCACCAACAAGGTTGGGAGGAGAAAGTTCTCTCCACTGCACAGTGTCCATATTGCTGGATCAGGTGGACCGACAGGGCTGGAAGGAGATCTCACAGCCCATTTCACTACTGGATGGTGGAACTGAGTTCAGTCACGGCAAAGGAGGAAGATCCCCCTAACAGCAAGGATCATGGGAGTGGACCACGGGTAAAGCAGGGAAGCTGCTCTTCCAGTGTGTCAGCAACCTCACATCTGTCCCTGAGGCCAGCACGCACACAGTTGCAGTGCCAGCGCCCAACCTGCCAGGAGGACCCCAGGCCCTGGAGTGACAGCAACTAAAGCCATGGACACACTCTTCTCTGGACGCTTGTATGGCTCTGCCTTTCCAGCTCTCAACCTGACACCTGCAACTCTGACTCTTTCTTCACCTCCGACTCTAACAAATTATTCAGATACAACATGTTTGTTTATTTCAAGAAATGTGAGTAAATATTTTAAAATTGCAGCAACATTTCACTAAATTTGGGATTTCAAAAGTTCCCTTCACTGAAAAATATAAAACTAAACAAAAAATCCAAAGGATTCTGCAAGCATTATTCAAATGGCACAGGACTCAAGGTTCTTTCACAACAGTTACAAACCACAGTTAACGGAGGAGGAGATAATTATTTTCCTCCAATGTACCATCTTTCCTGTGTTGTGCCTCCCATAACAGTCCTCAGCATGCCTTCAATGCCAAATTACCAGCAAATAGTGGGGCCACAATCAAAGCATTTAATGCCATCAATTATTTCATGAAATATGTCAACTCTTTCTAAGGAAAAAAAAAAACCTGCCAGTATGGATTGCCCATTTTATTAGATGAACTAATGAGGGTTTTTTGACTGCTGGCCCTTAAGTCAAACTAAAATAAGCAAAAAATTGACCTAATGTACAAATAAAGGTGATTCCCCACTAAAATTATAGAATTTTTGGCTCTGAGATAACACTGAATGTCCTCAAATAGAACATGGCATATTACGCTGGAGGCTGTGAGTACCACATGAGTATGCATTCTAAATGCAGACACAGTTTTCCAACTCTGCCCCTGCCACTTACCAGTCCTGGGACCCCAAGCTCGAAAACAGAGAGTGCAATATCCATGGCAGGGCTACTGTGAGAATTAACTAAGATCACCTACATAAAGCGCACAGAGTATGCATACAAGCAAATGCTTAACAAATGCTAGTGATTGCCATAGTCACCTCTGCAATACTGCCAACAAATGCCTGGTTTGTCTGTTTGAAAACTTCTAAACTTCTAGTATCAAGAAGAAAAGTATTTTCTGAAGGGGCAGCCCATTCCATTTTCAGATCACTCTTCCCACTAAAAAGTTCTTTATATAACAGTTTCCCCAAAAGTTACTATTAACAAGTTCTTTATCCACCATGCTCCTGGAACTTCAGTACAAGAAGAAATTTCA
>PVKY010006638.1:0-15732 GCA_004027775.1 Bradypus variegatus
CTCTGTGTGGAGACCCAGCTGTGGTGGGTCCGGAGGTCGGGGGCAGCAACCAGGCCACTGTGGGAGGGTCTTCCCACAACAGGATATCTCGTCCCACAGCTCTGAGGCCAGAAGTCCAAAATCCAGGGTGGGCAGGGCAAGCTCCTCCGAAGGAGGAGGAAATTTCCCGGCCTCTTCTGGCTTCTGGTGTTTGCCAGTGCACTATTTTGAAACCCTTATGTCCTCCATAAAAGCCATGTTCCTTATGCAATCTTGTGGGGGCAGACTTGTTGGCCTTGTGACTAGGGTGGGGCGCTTGATTAGGTTGTTTTTGTGGAGATATGATCCACCCAACTGGAGGTGAGACCTTTTGATTAGACCATTTCCATGGAGGTGACTCAGCACATTCTGACCACTGGATTCCTTGAGAGAGACATGGAGAGAAGGAACTCAGAGAAGCTGAGAGAGACATTTTAGAAAGAAGCCAAGATGTGTAATCCAGAGAAGCTGAGAGCCGACACAGATGCTTGGAGACACTTAGAGATGCAGACAGAAGGACGTTCGGAGAGGCTAAACTAAGAGATGAAGCCCAGAGTCTGCCCCAGAGAAGCTAAGAGAGGACCCCCAGACGCTTAGAGAGAAATGCCCCAGGAGAACCAAGCAGAAAGGTGAGAGAAGCTCAGAGAGACAGAGGCCCAGAGACATTTTGGAGAAGCCATTTTGAAACCAGAACCCAGGAGCAAAGGACCGGCAGACGCCAGCCACGTGCCTTCCCGGCTGACAGAGGTGTTCTGGAAGCCACTGTCCTTTCTTCAGTGAAGATACTTGGACACTTCTATGGCCTTAGAACTGTAAATTTGTAACCTAATAAAAACCCCTTTGTAAAAGCTAATCCATTTCTGGTATTTTGTATAATGGCAGCTCAAGGAAGCTGGAACGGGCAACTCGTGGCCTTCCTTGGCTTATAGATGCATCATTCCACCCCCAGTCTCCGTCCCCAGGTGGCTTTCTCCTTCTCTCTCCTTCCTGTAAGGACACCAGTCAGGTTGGATGAGGGTCCCCCAATCTAGGACAACCTCAGCTGAATGTAACGAATTCCACCTGCCATGACCCTTTCCAAATCAGGTCACATTCACAGGATGGGGGGCGGACTTGCAGCTGTCATCTGGGGACATGAGTGACCCCTCAACAGGGCATCACCTAGAAGTTTGGCCTCTGTCCTGGAGGCAGTGGGGAACCCTGGCCACACCTGTGCCCCCCACCATGGGGGCTGCCATCCCTCTCTCTGCACAGTGACCGAGCGTCCCACAGCCAGATGTCGTGGAAAGGCGGCTTTGGACGCGGGAGGCCTGGGAGGGGCGAGCACACCTGGGTGGCTTCCACCTTCCCTTTCAGTTCCTTGCTGTGGGAGGAGCAGGTCGGGAAGCCCACGAACACGGGGGGCAGGGGCCAGACCCCGGGCGTGGGCAGAGCGGGAGCAGGCTGCCCCTCTGCCCAGGATGCTGGGGGCCGTCAGCAATCTCGGCTTTCAGGATGGCAGCCAGGGACCTCCAGGGAGCCCTTGGCCACTTCCAACGCGCCCCAGTTGGACAGGCTTTATTTATGTTTGTTTTTCCTTTTCTGGTGGTTTCTGTCAGCGCTGCTGATGGATGGGAACATGCTGATGGATTTTTCAATCTGCCACCCATAAAAAGACTGTATTTTGACTAGTTTAATGCTTTGTTGTGGAGGTTGCAGTCCTGCTGTGATATCACAGAATAAATATCTACAGCCCGGCAAACCGAAATGACCACATGCACCCAGGCTTCCAGGGGCCACGCCCTTTCTCCTGGAGCTCGCCCCCCCGGGGGGGGCTGGGACCCCTCAGCGGGCCTCGGCGTCATCACGGCCGGCTCTGCGGCCTGGGCAGGGAGCGGGGTCCTCCTCTGCGGGTCCCCGGGGCTGCCCCTGTGCTGCCCACTGGAGACCAGCTGTCATTTCTGAGGCCACGGCTGCCTCACAGGCCCTGGAATGGGGTAGGATCTGGGGTGGAGGCGCAGAATTGATGGGAAGGCGGAGCAGGAGACCAGGGCTTGTAAACACACCTGCAGCTTCCGCACATTGGAGTTTGGGGGTGTCTCCAGATGCAGAGGCCCTGTTTCCCCATGTGGCAGGGATGCTTGGTCAGCTCTGCTTCAAGAGCACAGCCCCCAAGGAAGCAAGGGTGCAGCCTGCCTCAGCCCCCCAGGAACCAGAGGCTCGGCAGGCCCAGACAGACTATGAACAGCCAGGAGAGGGACGGTAGACACGGACACACAGACACGCAGAAACACACATACCTGCAGACACACACAGGCATACACACAGACACACAAAGACACACAGACACCTACAGACACAGACACACAAACACAGATGCAGACACAGACACACAGACACACACAGACACACAAAGACACAGACATATGCACAGATACAGATACACACACACAGACTCACATATAGAGACACACAGACACAGACACACAGACACACACTCAGACACACAGATCCACTGACACATACAGACATGTCACACACATGTGCACCCCAGCTTGCTCGCAGGGACACCCTCGCATGTACAGCTGAGGTGCCCCATCCCATGGTGAGCACAGCCAAGGTGGGCAGCCTGGAGGGCCTGCACTTGTCATTAGTTGAGCATTGACTCTTTATATATGGCAGACCCTGCAGGTCCAGGACAGAGAAGAGCTGAGTTTTGTCTGGGAGCCAGGCATGGGGGTAGGCGCCTGGGAGGAAAGGCCCAGCTGAGCCTGCTGATGTGCCCCCTGCCCTGAGAGGAGGGAGCACAGGATGGGTTGGGGGCTGGGGCTGGCAGGTGGGGCCATAGCAATCCTCCCAGAGAGTGGCCGGAAGGCAGAGTGGGATGTGCGACAGAGCCAGGGCTGAGGCCCAATCCACCTGGTCTGGCAGTAGTCGTGAGCCCCTGAGCTGCTTGCTTGTCCTCTGCAGACTCCATTTCCTTGCCAAGAGAATGTGGAGCACACAGATCACGGTGAAGAGTAGGCATGGCGATGACGTCCTCGCCACCACGCTATCCTCGATCCAGTGCCGACGCCCAGCCCACCCGTATTCTGTTTTTTATCGTCAAGCCCACCACAAGAGGTAGGTCAACACTGCTCTTTCCCTCAGGTGACAGTGAGAAGACTGAGGCACAGAGAGGCTAAGGAACTTTCCGAGGTCAAACAGCCAGGAAGTGTTGGGGTTAGGGTTCAAAGGCGAGCAAGGGGCCCATGAGTCCAACAGCAGGAAATGCAGTTCTCTAAGTGCTCCCTAGCAAACAATTACAGAAGCCCTCGTAAACGCAAAGCTGCCTCGACAGGAGAGGGCCTAGGATGGAAGCTCCTGCCTTCCCTGTCTCCTTCTCTGAGCCCCTGGGAGCCCCCCAGGCACTTCCCAACTGCCTGCTCTGCAAAAGGTGAAATCACCAGCCACTGTACTCAGCCGAGGAAAGCTCCTTGGAGCAATGGGGGACCGAGGCTGGGGTGCAGTCCTGCTGGGAACCCTCCCGGGGCCCCCAGCAATCCGGACCCAGCTCCTCCGCACCCACCCCCAGCTCCCACAGCCCCCAGGCTCGCTGCCAGCCCTCCCACCACTGCTCAGCAGGGGCGCAGATGTGATTTTCCCTCATACCACTGGTGAATAACTTATAATTTGTCAGTGGATGAGGGAGGAAGTAAAATGCCTGTATATATGGGCACGGTGAGAGGGTATGTGGATATCTATTGTGTCTTCAAACCTTATAAACTGCTCCTCTGATCTAATCTGGAATAAATTACCCATAATGAAGGTGGTCGGTTTGCTTGCAGACAACATTTTAAGACCTACCACTTTCACTAATAACAAGGAACTGGCACGCAGGCTTCATCCATTATTATTTAGTACAGGTTGCTCATGTTTTTATGCAAACAAAAAGGGATGCATTTCTAAAAAGCACCGTGTGCAAACTAGGCCTTGGGCATCCTTGAGAGGGTGAGATTTGCCTCTTGGGGCTCTGTTCTGGAGAGTTCTCCCAGCATAGGAGCAGGGAGGGGCGTGAGGAGCCAAAGCCACCTGGCAAGGGGTGCCAAGGGTGACTCCTCTCCTGGGAGAAGTGGGGTTCAGGCAAGGAGGAAATGCAGCGCCTGCTGCCTGCAGATTCTTCTTTCAGCACTGCTCCACCCTGCTTCTGGCCCTGAGACCTCTCACAGATACCCAGGGTCACCAGGAACCCCAGTTCTCACCTCACAGGTGGAAGCCCTCCATCGTCTTTGCCGTGGGGCTGAGCCCTGCACCTGGCCACACACTCCCAGGAGAGGGGGTATGTGGGCTCAACTCTTGGCCTCGGTCAGTCACTTCCCGTCTCAGGGCCTCAGTTTCTCCATCTGTAGGTGGGTGGCAGAGCCCCTGATCTGCCTGAGCTTCCAGGCTCAGGGTGGGGCTGGCCTCGCTCACAGATGGGGAGGTTCTTTAGAGGGTGTGGTGCCTTGGCCCACTGCCTCATCCCAGTGGAGCAACCCCTGGTCAGGGGACTCTTAGGAAGGCTGCGACGGGTGGCGAGCAGGGAGATCTGGGAGGGCGGCTACCCCTCCGGTCCCTGCTCGGGCCATCACCTGTGCCCCTGTGAGTGGCTGCCCTTAGCATCGATGGAGCCAGGCCCTGTCCCCCAAGGGCTCTAGCCTCCCTGACGGCAGGGCCTGGCCAGCTGGGGCCTCTCACTGCCCGCTGAGTGCGGAGCAGAAGCAGAACGGAGCTGGGAGCCTTTCCCAGCTGCCTCGATGCCCCTGGCCTTGATGGCTTCCTCTCCCGTCTGGGTGCCGGCCCTCACCTCCCGCTGGCCCCGCACTTTCCAGTCTCCTCGTCACGTTTACACCCATACTCTGACTTCGGCCTCAGGATGGCCAGTGCCAGCCCCATTTTGTGGCTGGGGGCAGGGAAATTGGACACTGCCTATGGGGCACAGACAGGCCCCAAGCCGGGTCTTCAGGCTTCTTTCCAAGACGTATTAGGGGGCTGGGCTCGGGGCTTTTAAGACCTGAGCCAATGCCCCTGTATTAGTCAGCACAGGACAGACACTTCTGGGTAACGAGCCAGCCCGGAATCTCCCTGAGAGTTCATTCTTGCTCAGCCAGGCCTCTGCCCAGCTGTGACAGGCCCAGCTCCTGTCCCTCGGGGGCCCAGCACCCAGCTCAGGCCCTCAAGGCTGTGCAGCCAGGGGTGAAGGCTGATTTCTCGTGTCACCATGGCCAGGTTATGGTGGCCAGTTGCATTCTTTAGATGGGACCAGCAGCTGCTGTCAGCTGACTTGATGTAAAGAGAGGACCCTCAGCAACGCGGGGGGCTCGGCCAGTCCATCAGAAGCCTTACAAGCGAGACCCAAGAGTTTGAAGAATCAGGGAACCCACCTGGAGAGCACACCCTGCCCTTCTCCTTACTGACCCTGCAGACTTGGCTGAGACGTCAGCACCACGTCTCCTGGAACTTGCAGGCCGCGACATGCTCCATGGGCTCCGGACTTGCCAGCCCCCTGCTCGCAGGAGGCAACTCCTGCTGAGAAATCTCTTGGTGCAGACACACCAGGCTCTGCTTCTCTGGGGAGCCCTGACGATTGTGCGGGGCAGACGGAGTGAGCATGGCCACTCACGGCAGAAGTGTCGCCCCTTGCCCAGCTCCAGCCCATTGGCCAGGAGCAGCCAATGGGCCCAAACTAACGGCAAGAGCACCGGGGGACACCCAGGCAGAGGGGTGTGGGCAGACGTGGTGGCTCCTGGCATACTGTCCGCCCTGGCTGCCATTCCTGGGGGTCCCCAGCTTGGGGGGAGCAAAGTGAAGGACTGGACGTGTCCCCAGCTTGAGCCAAACTGCGTCCCGGTAACTGCAGCCCCTAGGTCTTGGTTCTGCCCTCAGAGACGTTCCCCACCCTGTGGCCCATGGGGAGATGCCCCAGCTGAGGACACCACACCTGTGACCCAGGCAGTGGCCACGAACCCCCAGGGCTCCACCAGGAATTTGCTAGAAGGCAAACCTTTCATGGTCCTGGCTTGGGGACCCCTTGGTTTCCCTCTGGAGCTCAGGGCCCCAGCTCCTCGGTGTTCAGGGAGCCAGTGACCCACCAGGAACCAGGAAATCAGCTCAGCAGGTCACAAACAGCTTCGGTTTAGGAAACAGGAAGGAATAGAATGGAATATGACATATCAGGGCATGCCCCATGTGGCCAGAGCAAGTGCTGTTTCATAAAACTTCTGCATGCATGCATGTATGTTCTGGGTCAACACCTGTTCTGGTTTGCAAAATACCAGAAATAGATTGGCTTTTATAAAGGAGGTTCATTTGGTTACAAAGTTACAGTCTTTTGGCCATAAAAGTACCCAAACAAAGGCATCAACTGTAGGACACCTTCACTGAAGAACACTGATGGCGTCTGGGAAACCTCTGTTAGCTGGGAAGGCACGAGGCTGGCGTCTGCTGGCTCCCAGGTTGCGTTTCAAAATGGCGAGCTCCAAAATGTCTCTAAGCTGCAGCTGCTCTGAGCTCCTGTCTGAGCTCTCACAAGGCTTCAGTGATCTAATCAAGACCACGCTGAATGGGCGGGGCCACACCTCCACAGAATAGTCTAATCAAAGGTATCACCCACAGTTGGGTGGGTCATATCTCCATGGAAACAACCCAATCCAAAGATTCCAACCTATCAGCACTAATACATCTGCCCCCACAAGACTGTGTTAAAGAACATGGCATTTTGGGGGACATAATACATCCAAACTGGCACAACACATAACAAGTATTTCTTACTATGGGGGAAGTGGACTGCAAAAAGTGGCCATGGGGTCATCCATCCCTGGCTCATGCCTCTTTGCCATGTCTTTGGGGCTCCTCCCGTGGGGCGATGGAGCCTCTTTCCCCACCCTGTGACCCTGAGCTGGCCTGGATACTGCGTTGACTGGCAGGAGTGGTGGAAGCGACATAGCTGGAGTTCCGAGCTTGGGCCCCAGAGCCCCGTGGCCTCTGACCTCTCCCTCGTGCTGCTTCTAGACCCCCAGCCAGGAAACAGGGCAGATCCTGGGGTGAGGGGCCCCATGGGGAGACAGGCCCAGCCAGGCGGGAATGAGGACCAGTCCCCCCGAGCTGGCCACAGCCGAGTGAGAGAGCCCGGGCAGAAGAACGGCCCGCTGTGCTGACTTGAGCCAAATGGCGGTTGTATTAAGCACCAAGTGTCTGGCAAAGAGGACCCAAAACCAGGTTGTCCAAAGGGCTGGACGACGAGCGGCTTGGAAGACCCTGCTTGCAGCCCTCCGCCCGGGGCCGGGTCAGGCCTCCCTGCAGTGTGCTGCCCTCCCTGTTGCTTGCCTCGTACGTGTGGACCCCATTGTGGTAATTCGTGCCCCTGTTAGTGGCCACCTGGGTCATTTCCACCTTCTGGCTACTTTGAATGCGGCAGCTATGAACACCTGGGGGCCCTGCCTGTGTGACGTGCGTTTTTCCGATCCCTGGAGGGTGCTACAAGAGTAGAATGGCTGGTCAAACACTAACTGTGTGTCTAACATTTTGAGGAACTGCTGGGCTCTTTTCCAAAGTGACGGCACTGTTTTCTACCCCTCCAGCTGTGTGCGAGGACTCCAGTTTCTGCACATCCTCGCCAGGTCTGGTTATTGCCTGTCTTTCCATTGAGCCATCCAGGGGCTGGGAAGTGGGACTCACTGGTTGCTTTGTCTTTCCCCGATGACTAATGGTGCCGAGCATCTTATCACGGGTTAATTGACCATTTGTGCACCGTCTTTGGAAAACTGTCTGTTGAGATCCTTTGTCCATTTTTCAATTGGGTTATTGGTCTTTATGCCTGATTACCTTTTAAACTCACATGTAGGCAAGAGAGGGTGTTGAGAACCAACTGGCCCCAGCTGAGCTCCCTGTGCTTTGGGGAAGTCTCCAGATGAACCCAGCACCTCCCTTCTTGCCCCGCCGCTCCCTTCCCCTCCCCACTGGGCAGTTGAGGCTTCCATGGGCCACAGCCCGCATGCTCTGGGCCCACTCGACCCCTCCACAGTGTTTGCGCCCCATCCCAAGAAGAGGATGCTGCAGCCCAGAGGGGCCTCTGGGTTCCTACAGCTGGTAAGAGAGGGAGCAGAATTCAAACTCGGGCCCGGCCCCCAAACCCACATATTCACAAGGAGGAGGATGCCTGCTGCCTCTTGCCCCAGGCAGGCCCTGGAGAACATTTAGCTCTGACGGCAAGAAGACGCCGGGCCAAGCGTTTATGCTTTCCCTGTGTCTGTCACAGATGAGCCAATTTCCATCAGCAGCTAAACTGACAGACCACACGCAGCAAGGCGCCTCAACACCGCCCTTCAGTAATTCCAAGCTGATTAATTAGTTCAATTCAGCTGATAAATGCACCCCACGCAGCACGCCAAGCCCTCTCCTCCACAGTCCCATGAACATGCGGGACCCAAGCTTCCGGCCTCACTGACCACATGATGTGGAAGCATGCAGCAAGGTGCAGCGAGGTCCCGGAACAAGAACTGGGGGCTCCCAGGACAGCAGGCGGGGTGCCGAGTGGGCTAGGAGCCGGTGCCTGCCTCTGCCACCCACTCTCTGTGCAGCTGGGGGCGACCACGGCAGCCCCTTAACCTCGGGCTCTTCCCCACAGGACGGGGCGCTGGGGGGAACACACGTGGCTGCTTGTGTGACGCTTTGGTCACGCAGCAGCCTCTCTGGGTCAGGGTCAGTTACAGGGAGGGGCCCTGGGCATGGGGGGCATTACTGATTTTTCTCTTTTTGCCTTGGGCTCCAAAACGGCTTGGCACAGCTGTGTTTCTGATTGTTACTGATTCTGTCTATTTAAAATTTTGGTATCTCATGCCTTACGAAGTTTTTGCATTCATTTGGATTTTAAGGTATTGTCTTTGAATATTATTTACCTGATTAATGAGAATTTTGGCGTCTCCTGAAGTGTGGGGGCCGAGGTGAGGGTCCCACTCTCCTCACCCTGGTCTGGACCCCCTGCTGGAGACTGATGCCCACCTCAGTCAGTCGGGGAGGGCAGCGAGGGAGAGCAGGGGTGGGCTGGAGCCTGTGGTGGTCTTGCCGCCTCCCGGATGCCGAGCTGGATGCTGGCCTCTCTGAGGAGCTGCACTCGCCCCCGGGAGTCAGGAGGAAGGAGGATCTGGCGGAGCTGCCGGTCACCTGCTGCCCCAGGCCAGCCAGGGAGAGGAGCCAGTGGGTGCGTGGGAGCCACGGTGTCCAGTGCCAACTACTGGAGTGAAGAGGATGTGGCTGCTGCTTCCATCTGCCTGCCAAGTCTCATGCCAAAGGTCTCCTGTGGCCCATGCTGACTCCAGCCCTGCAGGAAGGTGGCTGGGGCAGGTCACTCCAGCTGAGCTGAGCTGACTATATTTCCATGGCACGGTGGGGGAAATCAGTCGAGGTAACCAGTATGAAGATGGTCACGTCAGCAAAGGTTCCTGATCTTAGGCAAAATCTTCCTCTCTGTGGCCAGAGGGGCATCACCTCCATGGTGGCTTCTTGGCTGGTCTCAGATGGTCTTGGATGGTCTCAGATGGTGTCAGATGGTCTTCGTTGGTCTCAGATGGTGTCAGATGGTCTTGATTGGTCTTAGACGGTCTCTGATGGTCTTGTATGATCTTGTATGGTCTCAGTTGGTGTCAGATGGTCTTGGTTGGTCTTGGTTGGTCTCAGATGGTCTCAGATGGTCTTGGTTGGTTTCAGATGGTCTCAGATGGTATCAGTTGGTCTCAGACGGTCTCAGATGGCCTCAAATGGTCTCAGATGGTCTTGGTTCATCTTGGATGGTCTCTGTTTGTCTCAGATGGTCTTGGTTGGTCTCAGATGGTCTCGATTGGTCTTGGATGGTTCCGATGGTCTCAGATGGTCTTGGTTGGTCTCAGATGGTCTTGGATGGTCTTGGCTGGTCTCAGATGGTCTTGGATGGTCTCAGATGGTGTCAGATGGTCGTGGTTAGTCTTGAATGGTCTCGGATGTCCTCCATATGGTCCAGGTGGGTAGGTTTCACCCTATCTCCAGATGTTCTTGAATGGTCTCCAGATGGTCCAGGAGGGTGGGCTTGCCCTATCTCTGGATGGTCTCCAGATAGTTTCCACCATGGTACAGGTGGTTGAGGCCTACCTTGTCTGCAGGGAAATGCCAGACCTTCAACTGCTCCCAAGAGGAACACAGTCTGGAGAGCCCCCCTTCTCACCTGCTGTTCCCCAAGCATGCTATTTGTCTTCCTCAGAATGAGTTAGGCTCATCCCCTCCCACAGCTGACCCTCTGCCCCGGAGCCTCCGTGACCTGCCAGGGCACCAGCTGGTGCTTTCCCTCCTGCAGTGAAACTACATCACACACTTATTCCTCAGTGTTCTACGCTGATTTTAAAACATGCTTCCCTCTTTGTCTGTCTGTCCCTCTCTCTCATTTTCTCCTGAGCCACTTGAAAGTAAATGTGTTCTCGTGATGTTTCAAGGATGCATCTCCTAAGATTGGGGAATTCTCTCATATAGCCATAGTATCGTTATCACTCCTAAAAATTAATAATTCCTGATGACCTCTAAAAGCCAGTCCATAGTAAAATGCCCCGGAGTGTTTTTTTATAGCTATTTTTTAAAACTAGGATTACACATCTATTTGTTTGTTATGTCTCTTTAGTGGCTTTTCAGTTAGAAAAAATTCATCCACTTTCTTTTTCATGACATTTACCTTTTTAAAAAATGTATAGAGGCCTCAAAATGTTATTTACTAATCCAGTGCATAAAATGACACTATGATTTAAGACTTTCCTAGAAAATAGAAAAAGACAACATGCAAAGGATGTGACATTAAAGCTTAATACACGACATTGACTTTCCCAAGAATTCAGGCCCGTGGTCTTGCAGGGGTCCCCCATCAGGACTGGCCTGACTGTGGCCTGGGGTGGGGGGTTGGGGTTTGCTCCTTCACCCCCAGTGTTTCCTGGGAACAGGGCATTACCTGGGAAGACTTCGGGTGACACAGCAGGGTGCATGGCCTCTCATGACAGCAACGCCAAGCAAAGTCACTTCCTCGAGGCAGCGGCCACCAAACCACCTGGAAAAGGTCCGGCTGCCTTGGCAATCGGGTGCGGGTGGGGAGGATACTTGATTTCTGTGTTGATTCAATTTCGTTTGGAAACATACAAAAGCAGGGGCATGTCAAATCCAATTAACAAAGGTTTATTTGGAGAATCTTGGTGTCTGCCCCAGTCCCTCCACCCCAGCTCTTGGAACCATTGCTATTTGCTTCTGATTTATCCATCCGGAGATTTCTTTATGCAGAAACAGGGGCATGTATGCATGTATTTTGACTTCCCCTCTTTCCTAATAAAAGACTGCACAGGGGACACCTTGAGCTGCTCCTTTCTTTGGTACTCAGTGTCTGTCTGGACACTCGTGCTCATTCTTCCTGGGGAGCTGCAGAGCCGCTGGGGTGAAGCTGGAGCGGGGCCAGCTCGGCTGCTCCACTGGCACGCACGCAGCCGCTTTCCAGCCCCACGGTGTAAGTGCAAGGCTGCCCCGCTGGGTCGTGGTGGTGGAGGGGCAGCTGCAGGGTAGGCCTGCTGGTTGACCCGTTCCTGGGCACCATGTTGCTGGGGTTGCCATGAACCCTCCCAGGCTCCTTGCGCTCTGCGTTCCCCCTCAGCCTTGTTGGCAGGAGGCAGGCCAGCCTTCGACGGGCACCCACGCGGTGGGCGTGGGACAGAGACTCGGTTGCTCTTTCCTCTCTGTCTGTGATTGAGCAGCACGTTTTCGTGCTGCCTTGAAGGCCGTTTCTTTCTTTCACTGTGAGCTCCTCTTTGTGTCCTTTGCCCAGTTTTCAATCAGGTGTTTGATCTTTCTCTTCTCAATTTTTAAGATCCTCTTGGAGATCTTATTCAGGAGATCTGCCCTTTGTCTGTGATATAAGGTGCTAACATTCCCTCCTACTGCCGCAGCCCACGAGGGCCCTGCCAGTCCAAAGGCCAAAGAAGACAACGAGCGTTTTCTGAGACATGAACTTTTATTCGGGGCTTCCTTACAGGGTGGGAAGTCGTGGAGAGATCATGGCGGCTCTCTCAGGCCGGGCGGGCAACGCATTCAAAGGAAAGATGACCGAGCGATGCAAAAAGGGCAGAAGGCCTTTTATAAGGGTCTAAGACAAAGGCCCTCCTAAGGGTGGGGGGAGCATAGGTGCGGGAACAGGTCACTCTCACCTGGGGGGTGGTGCAGGAAGGACCAGAATAACACCTGAACAATTACATTTTGCTCTTTTTGTGAGACTAAGAGCCTCTCACTTCCTGCCTGCTTCCCATCAAGTTACATTTTAAGGTCAATTTACCCTTGTTCTCTTCACTGGCTTAGAAAGAATAGGTTAAACATTTAGCTGCCTGGGTCACGCAGACTGCCGTGCACCCAGGATCTGTAGGCCTGTTTTGCTCAGGCCACGGGTTGCCACACTCACCTTGTCTTTTGACTTTATTTAGGACTGTTTTTTGTGGGTATTTTTGGCCGTGCCCATTAAAAAAATTATGTATTAATTCCTGAAGTCAGAGGTTTAGCGGTTAAAGCTGAAGGCTTCGGAATCAGCCAGACCCAGGCAGGCGGCTCTGGGAAATTTCTAAATGCCTGCCTCAGTTTCCCCACCTGGCCTGTTTCCCCACCTGTGAAGTGAGGCTGGGCTGCTGTGGCATGTGAGGGGCCACACTGAGCCTGTACCCAGCAGGCCCCTGAGAAACCGTCACTACGACTTGTATTTGTCTCTCGCATTCTACTATTTTCTCTGCTTTGTTCATTCCGTTTTCCTCTGACTTCAAATATTTCTGGAACATTTAGTGTTGGGCTGTCTCCAGCCTGTGCCAGCCCCAGGGCTCACAGTCTAGAAAGATGCGGGAATTCTGATGTAGACTTGGGTGGGGTCCCCTGCCCATAGACCACCCATCGAGCAGCCCCAGCTGGCATGGGGGGCATGGCTCATCCCTGGCCTTACCAAGCCTGTGGCCTGCCAGGCAGCTGCAAATGGGAGGCACCCAGGAGCTGCATCCATGTCTGTGGTGGGAGCTCCTACGGGAGGGGGGCTCTGAGGAGGGCAAGCAGGCTGGGGAGGGGTCCAAGTAGCGCCTGCAGGGGCAGGGGAAAGCCCCTGGCCATGTCTCCCGCTGGCCTTCAGGGCAGAATCGGTCCCCTGCTCCCTGGGCACTCTCAGCACGCACTGGGGCCTGGGAGCCAGCAGGAGCTCCGTGAACACACACAGAAGGAGCAGTGGGGAGGCAGGAAGGGAGAGGCCCCGATGCCCACCAAGAGAAGAATACACGGCCTAGTTTCTGAGATGCCAGACAGCAGGACAGAGGAAAATGGGAAGGGGGGTGTGTGCTCCAAGAAGCTATGGCTTTAAAATTTATTCCTCTTTGCTTATTATAATAAATAAGTTCCTGCACATCGTAGACAAACTGAAAATGCAGAAATGCAGAAGGGAGAACCAAAGCTTCACACACAGCTCCCCGGCCACATCAGTGGACACCTTGTTATACTTGTTATACTTAAAATATCTGAACAGGAATTTGGATATATTCTGTCTTGTTATGTACTCGTGTGCCCAAGCACACATGCGGTGTCTGTAGCTCTGGGACTTTA
The DNA here is from genome assembly GCA_004027775.1 of Bradypus variegatus. Lineage (NCBI taxonomy): Eukaryota > Metazoa > Chordata > Mammalia > Pilosa > Bradypodidae > Bradypus > Bradypus variegatus. Next base: position 13,633 of record PVKY010006638.1, read on the forward strand.
ATCTCCGTGTAACTCCATTTGCTGCAGTTCCCAGCTCACCTTAACAGGCACATTTCCTCGTGGTAAGTACACTTTCCACGAGCATTGACTTTGCTGTCTGTGTGGCATCCCATTGAAACACAGCACCATAATTTAGCTAAACACTGCCCTACTGTTGGATATTAGGCAATTTCTGATGTTTCCCTGTGGCAAAAGGCTCTTGGATCTTTGTGTAAGGGTGGCACAAAGAGGCTCAGCCATGGAAGTTGTGGGGTTCCAAGCAGCTCTGAGCAGTGCTGGGCCTGCCGCCAACCCCCCGACTTGGGTCCCCGCTCCCCTGCCCCTGGCACCAGGTGGTCACTGAGGGAGAATTGTCCCTGTCCCCACAGCTCTTGGGCTGCCACCACAGGTGCACTTCAGACTCCCTGGGGATCCTCAGCCCAACCCAAGAGATCCTGAGGCAATTGGGCTGAGGTGGACCAAGACGTCAGCATGTTTTTGACATTAAACTTTCCATTATGAGATAACTGTAGATCCACCAGGAGTTGTAAGAAACAATACAAAGAGACTGTGTCCATTTCACCCATTTTCCCCAATGGTAACATCTTGTAAAAGTGTAGTACAAGGTCACACCTGGGATATTGACCCTGAGGCAGCCAAGAGAGAACAGTTCTATTGCCTCAAGGTTGTCCGCACAGCCTCACCCACTGTCCTCCTGCCCCCACACTCTCCTTAATCCTCGGCAACCACCAATCTGTCCCCCATCTCTGTAATTTTGTTGTTTCAAGAATGTTATATTAATGGACTTCTATGGTATGGACCCTTTTGGGATGGGCCTTTTTCACTTAGCATGATTCCCTTGAGAGTCACCCAAATCATTGCGTGTCAATAGTTTCCTCGGCTGCTCAAGCAAATACCAAGCAATAGGTCAGCTTAAACGATGGGGATTTGTTAGCTCATGGTTGTGAGGTTTGGATAGATGTCCAAATCAAGGCATCGCCAAGGCAATGCTTTCACCCTGAAGACTGTGGTAATTTGGGGCCCTTGGTCCTTAGCTTGTCACATGCAATGCACGTGGCAGCCTCTACTGGGCTCTCCTCTTCTGGGTTCTGCTGATGTCCAGCTTCTGGCTGGTCCCTCTGTGCCTTTCTCTCCCTCTGTCTGAATTTCATTCCACTTATAAAGGACTCCAGTAATAGGACCAGGACCCATCCTGACTGAGGTGGGCCACACCTTAGCTGAAGTAGCCTCATCAAAAGGTCCTGCTTACAATGGGTTCACACCCACGGGAGTGGATTAGGTTTAAGAGCATGTTTTTCTTGGGTACAGACAGCTCCAAACTACCACAAACACTGTTTATTTAACTCTTTCCCCACTGTAGGATACCTGGGTTGCTCCCAGTTCTGGGCTGTCACTGAAAGCTATGAACAGTCACATGCAGGGTTTTGGGTGAATATAAGTTTTCATTTCTCTGGAGCACTTGCTTAAGGGCACAATCGCTGGGTCATAGGGTAGTTTCATGTTGGTTGTATAATAGAAGCTGCCAAACTGATTTCCAGGTGGCTACACCGTTCTGCACTCTCACCAGCGCAGCTTCTTTCCATCCTTGCCAGCATTTGATGTTGTCACAAGTTTTCATTTCAGTCATTCTGATAAGTGTGCTGTGACAGCTCATGGTTCTGGTTTGCATTTCCCTGCTGGCTAATGATCTGATCGTCTTCACTTATGTTCACTGACCACCTGTCCATCCTCACTGGTGAAAAGTATATTCGTGCCTCTTGCCCATTTTCTAATTGGATCATTGGTTACTTTACTCAAGTTTTGAGAGTTCTTTATATATTTTAGAATCAGTCCTTTGCTGGATATGTAGTTTGCAAATATTTTCTCCTAGTCTGTGGATTGTCTTTCCATCCTCTTAACAGGGTCTTTTACAGAGGAAAAGTTGTTAATTTAGATGAGACCCAGTTGATCATTTTTTTCTTTTTATGGCTTGTGCTTTTGGCATCAAGTCTAAAAACTTGGTCCTGAAGATGTGCTCCTACTTTTTTTTCTTAAAAGTTTTATAATTAAACAGTTTGCATTTATGTCTATGAACCTTTTTTTTTTTTAAAAAGCACATAA